>LSSN01000333.1:14449-16949 GCA_001970855.1 Smittium culicis
AATAAAACGATATTTCTAAAGACCTAGGAATTATAGTATAATAGCCGAATACAATTGGCTATATTTGGTAGATCAAAAATAGTCTACCGCCAGTAGTAGGGCTATGAAGCACCAACCACTTAAAGATGAGTTTTAGAATTATGTGTATGCGCTATAGTTGCTCACAAGTATAAGTGGTATTTGATACATTTAAAATTTGATCATCTGAACTAATGATATTGCTTTAACCCATTCCGGGGCCTACAGCCTTAAACTTTTCTAAAAAACATAATTGGATAAGTCAAATATAATTTACTTTTTATTGGGTATATATAATGTTTCATCCAATAATTTATTGTTGTCTTAAATTAATTTATCATATCGTTATTTGGTTGGATAATTTTGGAAGTTCAAAAAATTCCTACAGCTTCTGAAAGGGTTAGTTAATTCTAATAGTTTAAAAAAATGGCCAATAGTTAAGCAGGCTAATTTCATTTTTAATTTTAGTAAGCAAGTTTATTTGCGCAATTCTGTGAGGAAAATTAAAGCGTCAACAATTGCATATCTCAAGCGTTTAATATTAGAAATATAATTATTTGTTATAGTATATATTCCTTTCGTTAAACCTTATAGTTATATTAAAAATGAACAACTCCAATCTATACTATAGCGCTTCGCTAGTCGCCGTAGGAACTGCCATCGGCGTCATATCTTGCTTTGCAATTTTGACCATCTTTGGCGAAAATTCTAGCAAGAAATCAAGCACTAAAAGGAGGCGGCGAACTCATACCAACTTCAACCCTAACGAAACTGAATCTGCAGAATCCTCCCTCCATAGATCTGATTCCATAAGGAGGCGCTCGAGACGCTCCGGAATTTATTTCGGAGATTTGAATGAAGATACAGCACAACAGCTTCTAGAAGATCTTAATTTGGAAAATGGAACAAGTGGAAATGAAAATAATCGTCGTGAGTCTTTTGCTCATACGATTCGCGATACTAATGACCTTTCACAAAATGCATCTTTAAGACTCGACAATGGTATCAATGATTCAAACGTCGATCTCCAGAATCTTCTATCTTTAAATGAAAATGAACTTCAAAATAATTTAAATGAGTTCGAAAACTTATCTTCAAGCAACGAAGCAAACAACAACACTTCTCAAAACAATGCTTTCGGTTCAGGTATAGATTCTGATATATTAGGCGATGGTAACGCCCAGATAGTAATAGACGCGCTTGAAAGCATTCTCAACAGTTCGATAAACTCAAACGAATCTAATGATTTAGAATCATCAAACAATCATGAACCTGAAAGTATGAACTCTTTCC
Source organism: Smittium culicis (assembly GCA_001970855.1). Lineage (NCBI taxonomy): Eukaryota > Fungi > Kickxellomycota > Harpellomycetes > Harpellales > Legeriomycetaceae > Smittium > Smittium culicis. The sequence goes on from LSSN01000333.1 coordinate 15,761, forward strand.
ATTCTGAATTAGATTCAGTTGATCTGGATTTGATAAATAGCAATAAGCTTTTTTCAAAGGAAAAGCTCGAACTTGAATCTACTTCTTCTGTTCTCGAATTGCTTTTAGTTTTAGCTGACACTAAAAACAAAAGAAAAAACATTGTTCATCGTGGCGTCACTTGTGATGGCTGCAACCAATATCCTGTAACAGGTGTCCGATATAAATGCACTCAATGCTTCGATTTTGATATATGTGAAGCTTGTGAAGCTAAAAATGTCCATAAAGGCCATTTATTTTTAAAAATTAAAATCCCAGCTCCTTCTATGATGAATGACCATGTTCCAATAATGACAAATTTTTATCCTGGAAATATGATAAATGCTCAAGTCCCTAACAAAGAGGTTTCGAAATTTTTTTATGAAGCTATTAAAATTAATACAAAATTTTCCACTGCTGAAATATACGCTCTTTACGATGAGTATTGTGCATTTGCTAATTACTCTGTTGACGGCCTTAATGGAATTAACCGTAAAAATTTCCAAAAATGTCTAGGTGTATTTGGAACTAAAAACTCTCTTCTCTCAGATATGATGTTTAACTTTTACGATGCTAATCAAAACGGTGTTATCTCTTTTGATGAAATGGTTTTTGGTATGGGAGTCTTGTTAAGAGGGTCAAGATCCGAAAAAGGAAAATTCTTCTTTAGAGTATTTGATTTAGATGGCGATGGTTTCTTAAGTTTATCTGAAATGAAATTCATTCTATCTAACTCTTTCCAGTTTAACCAACTCTACGTACAAGAAATGATGTCATACATGAATGATAGTATTATGATTCAACCCAATGAAATTCTTCCTGATCAACCTATTTCCTCTGCTTTCACCATCAGTATACCCCCAGAATCTACTTCAGTGCTAGACAAAGAAGTAAGCAGCCTAAGGAGGCGCCTCTCGGAGCTAAGACACACTAACTCCAATAGACTCGATTCATTTGACCTTACAAACCCTTTAGAGACAAGCTCTGATAATGTTAATAATGCAACAGCTTCTAGCTCAAGAATGGCTGAGTTTGAAAACATTATGAACTCGCCCAAAACTCAAACATCTCTTACAAATGATAACAGCGACCACTCACACTACAAAAATAATCAAAATAACTTTGAAGAATCGGAAAGCTTAGAAGAGAGTTTCAACAATCCTGAATTTAG
>LSSN01000333.1:21949-53117 GCA_001970855.1 Smittium culicis
ATTTACATTTCCACCATTTATTTGTCCTATCACCACAATTCTCAATTCCTCTGCTCAGCCTATTAAGGATAAGAAATTTTCTCCTTCCAGCGAATAGATAACCATTATCCATCTAATCCTGCTGAGATGGGTGGGCAAAAAAAAATCTAACCTACATACCAAAAATCTAATTCTAAAAATACTATTCATAGAATGATTAAGCATAGCTTCGCGGAAAGAGTAAAATATCTAAGTGTAGCATACTGTTCCTATTTAGATGCTTTTATAAAAACTAGAAAATATATTTAACTCAAAACGTTTCGAAAATATTTTTACTATATTGGATATCCTGGACAATTTAGCAATTTTTAACCATATTTTTCTACACTACAGAGTATATATCAAATCTCTAATACCCAATCCTTTAAAGTACTTATTTTTTATGGGTGAAATAATATCTTATTCAAATAAGATTATATATTACTTTTCAATTTCACTTATAAATGTCTACAGCAAAATTAAAAAATAGGAAAACACTAATTTAATATTTAAAATGTCGTGTATTATCCATGATAATCTCAAATAAGCCTCTTATAGCATAGAGCTGATAACTTAATTATGAACTATGCCTTATTTCTATGAAAAAAAATAAACTTGCAATTTTACATTCACATTTATTAATCCTTTCACATCCAACACTCTTTAAAAAAATCAAATTTATGATTCGTTCATGATTTATAAGTCAATTTATTATTTGTTGGAGTTTTACAATTTACCAATATTTCTTAAAGCCTCGGAATTAAAAGATTTTAATATAACGCTGTTGGCTATACCTGATGGGTCAAAAGCAGTCTACCGCCCGGGAAAGGGTTAAAAGATTATTTATACAAATTTGAGACTCATTTGGGTAGCGGGACACTTTCTATTAAAAATTTTCCTTCGATTCAAATTTCACTTGGGTTTTAGATTTAATTAGTATAAATTATCAAATGTTTAGCTATTTTAATCAATAATTAATCCCAATTACTATTGGCAAATAAAAATACAACGGAAAATAGTTCCTCTCTCCTTTAGAGTTTCCTATAAATAAAGACCCATTATCAAATATCTATATTTATATTTAACAAATTGTGGTGAATTCCAGCAATCTTAATTTAATCAAATATTTTATTAATAAAAAACGCCTAAAACAAATAATACTATAAATCAAGCCAAAATAATAATTTCGAGCTATATAATGACCTTTTATGATACTATAATGTAATTGAATATAATAATATCTACTATTTGTAACTAAAAATGAATTTTTGATTTATAACTTTAATACATTATAAATTTATATATTATAAATTTGGAAAATATACACCTTTTGAATTAAAATTTTATTATTATTATTATTATTATTATTATTATTATTATTATTATTATTATTATTATTATATTGGTGATTCTGAGAAAAGATGTGCTTTTTTGCAGTTCAATTTTATTGGCTTGGGCATTCTTTGATTGTAAGCATTATTGGTGAATTTTAAAAGGCATTTTGACTTTTCTATTCATTTATTTAATTATGAAATTTTTTTTTCTAATTTCTAATTGACTATTAATTTTTTATACGGCTTTATGCACTGGAACTCTTTAAACTATAAAATAATTGCTTCATAAAGAATCTGCCATATGTAAATTATAATATTAATAATTTATAATTGATTGGTAAAATAATTAAAGATTTTCTAGTAAAATTAACTCTATTTATTTTAATAAATTATATTCAATCATAACTTGGATTAAAATCTCATAAGAAAAAAAATAACATGAAAAAAATCTTTCATTTATATATAATTTATCTATAGTAATCATTTCTTGAATAGAATTCAATAATTTCAGAAGTTTTTCTTTACATTTTATGTATATATTCATTCTAGAAATATTATTTACAATCAAATAATTTTATACTAACTTTCAGTTTAATAAATTTAGAGATTATATCTGTGCTTCTATAATTGGACATAATTACCATTTATATATACCGATAATAATAACATTATTTCAATAATAAAAATTGTTCTATTTATTAAAAATTACATTTTTTATAGTTTTGAATTTTTATTAAGTTACACTATAAAAATTCTATAAAAAATTAACTTAATTTTCCCTTCCATTTATTTTTATATTTTTCAACATTCCTGTTTTATTTTTTTTCTATTATTATATATACTACAATAATTGGTATAGAGGCTTATTTTAATATAAAAATGGTTATATTTTGATGAATTTAATTATATTATTTTGCTATAAAATATATCAATAAATACAAAAACTAAATATCAAGGTTTAAAATAAATTTTTATATTAGTTTGAGTAATAATTTTTTTATTTATATATATATGATATAATATTTGTTATATTTGTTATGTTTTAAAGCTTAATTGTTTATTAAGCGTAAAAAATAACTTGATAAACTAAAAAATATTTGTGATGAAATTTTTTTATCACATTATTTTTCCTCGAGAGACACTCAAAAATTTCGATCCTAATTATAATAGTATACAACTTCTATGAGCTATAATTTCTACACTTTAGAACTCGAAATTAATAACAAAAATTTATCTAATTCATTTTATACATTATTTTGTCATTAATTTATATTCATACTTACTATAATGATTTAGTTTTGTGCTTATCGATTAAAATCAAATTATCTTCTTTTTTTTGAAATTTCAACGAAAATTTCGCGTCGAAAATCTAAAAAAAATTATTTCTTTTCATTAATTTCCTACCTAAGTATATTTTATGTATTGATTTTTTTTTTAATCTGTCGTGAAATCTCTCAATGACAGCATAACAAGATTCGAAAAATGAGATATTTTTATCGATTAATTTTTTATATTCGAGAAAATTTTCGTATATCTATATTTTATAATTATAATTATAATTTTATAGATTAAAAATGTATTAAAATATTTAATAATTTAATAATATTATTCTTAACACTGAATTTTTATATTTTAAATCTTTTTATATAAAATTTTATAACTTAAAATTTAATTTATAACATCATTGTATATTATAATATAATCTAAATCAATAAAATCTTTGATAATGAAATATAATTTATCTTGTCGAAGAAATAAATTTACTGGTTTTTAATTTTTAACTATATTTTAATGGATAAATTCATATTATTATATTCGCTTAATGAAATTAAGGTTGAAGATAGAAATTATAGTCTGAATTCACTATTTAATAACTTTTATAACATTAAGAAATTAGAATTACTAACTTTCACTTAATAAAAATTAATAGTGTGATTTTATTTCACGATTAAAACTAGCATTATGATTATATTTTCTAAATCTATAAAATCTTAATATATCAATTCAAATAAAATCATATTTCTGTAATAATACCTTTATGGAACCCTATAACGTATTCTTTTTTAGAAATTTTGATTGAATTTTTATATTTTTGACTATGACCATAACATTTTTAAAACTGCTTCTACTAGCATAGCCAACATTTTTTTATTTAATCAAAAATAAGTATTATTCAATTGATTTTATAATTTACAACATTACGATTTTTAAAAAATCGACACAGTATTTATATTACATATTCAAAAAAACAAAATTTGATTAAAATTAAAAGGGAAAAAGTACGATAACTCTGTAAAGTCTAGATTCTATTATATTTAATACCCATGTTTCTCGTAAAATGATACAAATTAATTATAACTTCCATATAAAAATCGAGATTTTTTAATTTTTTTTACAGATAAGACTAGGATAAATTTTTTTTATATACTCAGTTTTTTTTTTTTAAAAAATAATAATATGATTCGATCGCTATCATTAGCTGATAATATTATATATAAATTATACAATTTATTTTATATTTAATTTAAAATGTAATTTATTTTGAGCCTCCTCATACATCTTATAAAATTATATCATTCCAGTTAAAAATTGTGTATTTTCAGCCGCGTATTTGAGCCTAATACCATTTTATGACAATTTTATACTTGAAATAATTAAATCAGTGAATTATATTTTATGAAATTCTCGCTGAAAATTCATTTATTATATTTTTTTGCTTAGGAATAATTTTATAAACAATAAATACCATTTTAAAAGCTATATTATTCGATTTTAGTCGAATTTTTAAAAAAATAAAATAAAATAAAATTTTGAATTTTGATATATTTATTTAATTTAAGTACGAATTTCTTGTAATAGGAAATTTTATATTAATTTTATCTAGATTTATGATTGTAATTTTTGTACCTTCGTATTCATTATTTTAATAAATCAAAAAGACAATGATAATAATATCTAAATATAATATATTAGTTTTAGGATAAAATTAACACGATTACCTAACTTTCAGAAATAAAGAAGTATATTCTTCACAATTTTAGGCACTTATAAGTACAATAAATAGTATAAATACTTGAATCGTTTTCGATATTGATTTTTTTTAAGCAATAAAAAATAAAAATTTTTTAATGTTTATTATATTTATATACGCATAACTAAAATTTCTTGGAATTGTTATAATTATATAAAAAATAAACCGAAAAACTACTTTAAGTATAATCAATCAGTTTTCTGAGTTTCTTATTCGATTTATTATGTATAAAATAAATACGCTATGGGTATAATTTTATAGAAAACTTTAGAAAGTTCGAAAATTAAACTTAAATATTTAATTTAAATCAAAGAAATTTTCGCTAATTGAATTTTATTTAAAATCATCATTAATTTGATTTCTAATCGCGTTTTATTTGTGATAAACTAAAATTTTATATTGGCTTATTTTAATTTCACTTTCGCAGTTTTTAAGCATTATTTATAATATTTTTATTTTCTAAAAAATTATCAAAAAGTCGCATTTTTCATAAAGTGAAATTAGTATCTAGTATATTGTACAAATTACTAATAAATCATTATTAGTTTTTATAAACCTTTTTTCTTATATATGTTGCGGTGGAAAGCCACCACGTGGTAGAAACTTAATAAGTTCTAAATTTGAGTTGTGCTGACTAATTAAACATATATATTTTTTTTCCTACACGGTTTTATTCTGTATGTTAGAGTCAATTGGCCAGTTCACTTTATTTATTTATATACTAATTTACTATAGCCATTTATTAACTTTAATAATTACCATTTTTTATCTGAAGACTAGATATAAAAGGGAAATTCCCACCTTTCAAGAAGGAGGAGAGGGGGATTGCAACTAATAAAAAATAACTAAATAATAACCTATATTCCATAATAACACCAAATAAAACCTCTATTTAAACCCTAGATAAAAGCTAGGTACGTGGAACAAATACACCACGACATATATTGATCACCACAAAATTACTGATTCACGGTAATATCCAAGTTTTTTTATAATCAAAAGTATTTAATTTTAGCTTTAAATTGTATTATACTTACAAAAAAGCTTATATTAGCTAAAAAAAAAAAAAACTAATTATATAAAAAATAAACATCATTAAATAAATAGTAAAAGTTAAAATAGATAATTTAGCCTCAAATTTATTACAAAAATAAATAAAAATAATGTTTTAAAATTTGAATTTTTTATATAAATAGAAAGTTTTTAAATATCCCCCTTTTTGCTTAAAAACGTAAAATATTAAAAATATTATTGTATCAAATAGCATAATTAAATTCTTAATATTGCCACACCATTTTATTATAGATATTTATAGCTAATGTTATTTATGATTAAAAAATAAATTTGAACTTAATTTTCGAATTAAAAAGTTTTTAGATGGACATTAAACGTGTATTATATAATATTGCAGTTTTTTTATAGATAAAAAAGATCTTATTTATATCTATCACATATAATAATTGCTCAAAAAAAGAATTTTAGATATAAAATTACTATTTATATCCGTTTTTATGTAAAAAAAATCGATTATTCGATTATAATTTAAAAATAAATGTGGAGTGTTTAAATTTGAAATAATTTGAAAAAAAAATTATATAATCCATAGAATATTTAAAAAAAATACATTATCCTAGAATTTACCCAATTAAATATGAAATTTCGGTCTTGATAATTATTTTGATACGAAATTAGTTTTTAAAAAACGAGATGGTATTGGGGTTATTATCTGCTAATATTAAAAATTTTTGAAATAGATTTGGAGAAATTGATTTATCAAATTCAAGCTACATTATATCCCATCACGTACGAGCGTATATAAATCATTTATGAAATGAAAGAAAGAGAGGTTATAAATATTTTATATTCCACTATGAGTGTAATTTATCTTATTTATGGTTGAAATTTTTTTTGATTTATATCTTATATGAGCCAATAATAAATTAATAAACAGTATAAAATTTCTATAATACTAATATCTAATCCCATAATAAATTTTCATACCAATTAAATGTTGTGATAGAATCAGAAAATATATCGACAATATTATTTTATACAAATTATATTCATAAAGTCGTGATTATTTTATTCTTATATATTACCAAGTTTAAATAATATTCGTTTATAATTATTTAAAAAGTTTATACATCCATCAAATGTAAAATTTACTGATTTATTATTTCTTATTGATCTAGAAATGAATAAAAAATTCTTCCTCTCTAGATTTTAGTCAATTAATTAATTTTTAAATTTACTTATAGCTTGAAGTAATAGACTGTAAACTATGTATTATATAATTTTTTATCAATTCTAATATTCAATTTTTGATAAATGTTTTTTTATAAAGCTTTTAGTATTAAGAGCTATGATATTTGATTTGATTTTTTGATTCAAGATATTTTAATAAGTATATTAACTAATTCAAAGTTTTATTCAATAATTTATATCTTATTTTGTTTTATAAATTGAAATTTTTGAAATTCATTATATTTTTTACTTGAGTATATACATAAAAAAGCAAAGTGAAACTGAATTTATATCGAAAATAGTTGGTTTCTAAAAGAAGTATTTTAATTTTAATTTAAAAAATAATTTTTAGTTATGAAGCCAAATTTAATGAGATGTAGAGAGTTTATAATCGATACACTACAAATAAGTTATAATTCCTTATATTAGTTTTCATCTATCAATTAGCACTACAAAATCCATCAATTATGTATATCTAAAGATATATTTTCGAGCTGAAATGATACTTGTAATAGATTTTTTTAACTAGTTATTTTTTTACATTGGTAAAAATTTAGTGTTTATAATTTCATGTGATAAAAATTTATTTAACTGAATGTAAAGATTATTTTATTAATAACCAAAATTTCGAAATTGAATATGATAGCAGCAATCTTTGATAACGAAATATTATTTCTGGCGATGTAAATTGTTAGCACAAAAATCTAGGAAAATAACTAAAAACTATATCATTAGTTTGAATAAGACGAAAATATTACAAATATTATTAAGATTTATTTAGGGCTATCGTATTAAATATACTATGATAGATGAGAAAAAAACTAATTATTTTTAAAAAAAAAATTCATATCCCGAATAATTTCTTTTATCTATATTTATTACACGATCGTTAATTATGTTACATCATACTCAGTTTAAATATTTGAATAATTATTAGAGTATAACTTAGATATTGTTTGTAAAGTTCATAGTATTTATATTTTGTGAAAATAGAATCAAATTAATAAAATTTGAATCAATTATATTAGTAATGGGTGATAAATTTAAATTTATATAGTGCATTAAAAGTTTAAAAACAGTAAATGATAATTCTTATCCGAATCGCGAATAACTTCAGTAATTTTAGAATTATTAATAAATATTGCTATAAAAAATACCAAAAAAAAGAAAAAATGCTGAATTTTTTTATAAAACAAGTATATACAAATAGGGGGATATTTTTTAACAATCAACATCTTAGGAGGTGGATAAATGTTTTTAATGATCAAGTTAAATATTACTGTATACAACAAGTGATAGAACATATAGAATAATAACTTGTTTTTTGTACGCTATTTTAAAGAGGAGGGTATGTAATTTAGCGCTATTTAAATTTTTATTGATGGTCAAATTATAGCTCTGGTTTCCAGAGGGAGGGTATAGGTACAAAATATATAACCTGGTAAGCAAACTTGTTTAAAAATATCTTATTAACGCAAATAGAACTGATTGATGATGTTTTTATATAATAAAAAAAATTTATTTGGGGCATAATTTTTAGTATAACGGTCATATTTATTATTAAAAAAAGTATGATAATTCGTATTTATTTTCTAATCAGAAAAATAATGCGATCAAAATTTTGGCGTAGTATTTCGATTATGAAAAAATCATCATAACTAGGATTTTTTTAATGAATAATATTTTTTTATGTTATCAGTTTATATTTTTAAAATATCTGAATAGTGTTTATACAAGTAAATGGGAATCAGCGAAAGTTTTATGTAGCAATTTTTTGGTACTTTTAGAGGGAATATATATAGTAAGAGGAGTAGTAATTAAAATAAATTGTATTTTGAATGGTTTTTAAATAGCCTATCCTATTATATACCAGATTAGCTGATAGATTATATTAATTGCACTTTCACAAATTTAAATTTTTTTCTTGTTTTTCGTAAATAATAAAAAAAAAGCTTTTTAGGTTATACCTTAACATTATTACTGTATATTTTTAACCATCAATTTTATTACGAAATTTGAATTACGCGCACTAGTGTGCATGCAATTCACCCTGCCGATATATACTCCTTATAGCTATTCAATAAAGAATTGAGGTAAATTATTTTTTGGAAAAAAAAAAAAAAAACTTTCCTCAGTTTTCCTTATTAATTCATATTTACCTCCAATTGGAATTGTTAAATTAAAGCGTTTGTTGTATATAGAGATTATTCATTCTGATTATAATAAAAGATTAACTAAACTTTTTAGCAAAAGTTTATATGCAAAGTTTCTCACAGGTAAATCTATAAAGGCAGAAAGTTTTAAGTATACAGTTTTATGGATCAAATACTCAAACCAATAATTACTTCGTATCTTCTCGTTCTTTTCTAGATCTAGTGCAGTTGTTTATATATGATCAATGGTTGGGGGGTTTAGCAGAGTCACGTCCACGTAACCCCCAATCTTTTTTATTGTTTTATGCGCACATATCGGTGTTTACATCTTAATTTGCGGCATTGAAGTTTTGTAGTAATCTTGGAAGAGTATGATAAAAAAAGTCGGTTATGTATATTTTGTGAAGCATTCATTTGATCTATAGAAATAAGGATACATGTTAATTATGTACTACGATTATAGTGTGCGAAGTGAAGTAAAGTGAAGTAAAGTGAAGTAAAGTGAAGTAAAGTGAAGTAAAGTGAAGTAAAGTGAAGTAAAGTGAAGTAAAGTGAAGTAAAGTGAAGTAAAGTGAAGTAAAGTGAAGTAAAGTGAAGTAAAGTGAAGTAAAGTGAAGTAAAGTGAAGTAAAGTGAAGTAAAGTGAAGTAAAGTGAAGTAAAGTGAAGTAAAGTGAAGTAAAGTGAAGTGAAGTGATTTTTTTTTATAAGTAATGCGTGCTTGAATGGTCAAAAAAGAAAAAAAAAGTAAGCATAATAAATTAACATGGAAATTATTTTTTTTATTAATTATATATATTTTTTACTAAATTTAAAGATAAGCAGAGTTAAATTATAAAATTCTGCGTTCCAGTTCTGCTTTAGCGTCTGGGCCAAAGGATGAAACGACGTTGAGCATTCCTTGTAAAGCAGAGTTCTTTTCATTGACATCGGTGATATTTTTCAAGACAGAGCACCATCTTTCGATAAACGACTCAACGATAGGAGCGAGGATTTGAGGGGAGCAAAAACCAATTCTTCCTATAGCGATAGCAGAATTTTCCTGCAATGGGACTGCAGAGTCAGGGTTATTTAGTATTAGGAGCAAACGTTCTATTAAAGGAGTAACAAAAGGCTCAAAATTTTGGTTCTTGGAGCGAAGAGCGATTTCACCGGCAGACCAGACGGCGTTGTTTGTGACGTTGACGAAGGTGGCCTGAGGATCAACTTGGGGAATAAGGTGTTGCATGTAGAACGGAACGTGCTTTTCGATGAGGTCCCAGCAGTATTGAGCTAAGTCACCTAGGAGGGCAAATGCAGACTGGCGAACATCTGGGGAGCTATCATTCATGCACACACCGACTAGCTGAAGGAGGGGTGCGTCAGGATCTTCAGTGATAAGTTTTGAAGAATTTGAGCCTAGTGCTTGGATAATGGCACTGATGAAGTCAAGAGAGACGTTGATTAGATCTTTATCGTAATCTTGGTCATCCTGTCCAGACAGTTCCAATTGATATTGTCTGAGAGTTTCTTGGATCATATTAATGCAGTGGTAGAAGCAAGGGGAAGCAAAGCTTTCAAATGCAGGGCCGTAGGCTATTGAAATTGAAGACAAGCATTCGAGGAATGAGAAGGTATCGTAATCATCATGGCCTAAACCAAAGTTAGTGGAGATTGTGGCTAAACGAGACATTAGATGGGGCATTAAAGCTTCAATGTATTTGGGGTTAGCAAGGTCACTTCCAACAGCTTCAGCTAATGTACCAATGGAATCGTAAAGAATGATCAAGTTTTTGTGTTGGTATTTAGAGAAGGCGTATATGATAGTCTCGAGAATATTTTCAATATATGGGGATAATAGCTTGCCGGCATCTTCTTCCAGGGTGGCGAAGGCGCTGCAAGCGGCTTCTTGGACTTTCTTATTGTGGTCAAGCATGGCTTTTAGGAGGGCGGATAATAGCTGTTGGAAGTATTGATTATTTTCAGGTCTTACTACCCATTCGGAGTATCTACTGCAGGTCCAGCAAGAGATTGATCTTATGAGATAGTGTTTGTCAGAGCACCCGTTAATTAGCAGAGGCAAAAGAGAAGGGAGGTGGGATTCAATACCGGAGGAGCAGCCTTCAGCAATGGCACCGATGGCGAGGATACCAGATTCGAGTTTAACCCAGTCTTGGGAGGATAGGGCAGAGTTTAGAACAGGGAGGGCAAAGGGTAAGATATCGTTTTTGAAGACGGTTGAGAGGATATCCAAACTTGCGGCGGCGCATTTACGGAGGTTCCACTCAGAGTAGACATCATCATCATCATCGTCGTCATCATAATCATCTTCGCTTTCGTCATCGTCAGAATTTTGATTTTGGAGGTTGTTATCATTAGATACACCTTGCAAGCGAGATTTGTGGTGGCGGGGTTTGATATCTTGAGACATATCAGGGACTACAGAGTCGTTTTCTTCGACGTTCAAGTTGATGAGGTCTTGTTCACTGTACTGCATTTTATCGAGGAGAAGGGGGATTAAACGGTTGAGATGAGGTTTAAGGTGGTCGAGCAAGTCAGTTAGGTCACAGAAAGATAGCCAGAATTCGCAAGCTTCCATGGCTAGATCTAGGTCTTCGGATTGAGTAGAGAAGATCATATAATCAACGACGTTATTGATTTCAGGGACTAGTTTGTCAGGGCGAATTTCGAGGAGACCAACGATGGCTCTGCATACACATTTTCTGACTTCGTTATCAGTGTCGTGAGCGCGTTTGAAGAGTTCAGAGATGTATACATCGAGGTATTGTTGAATGGCTTCAGATTTGAGTTGGAGGAAGGAGTTCATAGTGGATATCGAGTGAATTCTAAGGATAGAATTATCTGAGGAGAAGAAGGGTAAAAATTTGGGGATCATGAGGTCTAAAGGGCGTTGACCGTTATCGAGAGTAACTTCTAAGTTTGTTCTTTCGTCTTCGCAAATTTTTCTTAGGGTATCCCAAGAGCCTTCTACAATATTAAAGTCGGAAGAGTCAAGGCCTAAAAAAAGTTGGGACAGTGCTTGAGGCCAGTTTTCGATACCGCCAAGAATGACGATTGTAGAAATGACAGTTCCTAAGGTATGTCTGACCAAAACATCTTGGTCTCCGAAAGAGGAGAGAGCTTGGGCTTTCAAGTAGGCGAGGTCAGCTTGATTGTATTTGTTAAAGTCTTTAGCAACTGCGTTCTTGAGTAAAAGACCGGCAACGGCTCTAATTTCAGGAGGTTGTTCGGACATTTTCGTTAATACGAAAACTAAGTAGTTTATAAAATCAGGAACTCGTTGGAGTTCTTGTAATTTCTACAAAAGAAAAAGAAGAAAGGAATAAGTATATTATATAAAAGCATGCCAAAAGGGTGGGATTAAGGGAGAATCGTTCAAGTAAATATATGTAAAAGTGAGTGCATATAGTAAGTATATTTTTGTAAATGGGAGGATGGGTGTGGTAAGTAGATAATTAGAAAAGTTATAAGGAATAGAGGGACAAAAAAAAACGGGGAAGAAGATATAGAAGAGATTAACAGATGTTAGGGGGGGGGGTGTACCATATTATTTTCCTGCTGGACTTCATTGTTGTGACTTTGGGTGTTGAAGAGAAGCTGGATCAATTGAGACAAATCGTTTTCCTGAGGTTGCCAGTCCATATTATAATATTAAGCAGATTTAAGTGATAGGTTAAGAGGTGAGAGAGGAGATATAGTCAACTTATACTTTATAAGTCAAATTGAGAATTTATGGTTAGGGCAGTAAAAATCTATTGCTTTGGGCGGAAGGGGTGAGAATTATATTTACTATGAGTGTTGATAGAATGTTGGGTTTGCGCTTATTTATTGTAGTTTTTTAATGATTGGCAGGGCAGTTGTATATTAGCCATTCATTTGGATTTAAATTCGATTTTAAATTTCGAATTTAATCTAATATAATTTATGACTTTAATTTTGGTATTAAATTATTTATTTTTATATTAATTTAGTCTAATTATAAATGGTTCGATTTAGCGATTTGTTGATATATATAGGCTGGAAAGTAGTGCTCTATAGGCAAGAAAAAAAAAACTATACTTTTTGGGCGAATAATTGCAGCTGAAAATAAAATTTAATAGTGCGTAGAGCATTTGGTGAGTTAAAAAACCAAAATCAGCCGGATTTAGACAATCGCTAGATAAATGCCAATAGATCTAAAATAAGTGATATTCTATGGCCGAAATATTGGATCGAGAATCAGTCTATTAAAAAAGCATATCTAGCTTGTATTAATCCTTTTCCGTCCAATGCTCATAAATTAAGCGCTTTTATTCGTTTGCGTATGATCTATAATTAAATTTGTTATTTGCAGAAATTCTAAATCATACCAATGATTGAAATAGCATCGGAATTTTAATGTTTTTACTGAAGAATGTTGGTTAGACTTTGTAGATCAAAAACTGTCTACCAATTATGAAAGGGTCCGATAGAATACCAATACTGCCATAATAATGAAATGCCAATAGTTATCAAGTAGTAATTCATGATTACCAGTTGATTAATTTACTAGATACGAATTTACCAATAAGTAATGATGTTAAGCCTTAAGTCATAATAATTGCATGTAATAAGTGAAAAAATTCGAATGTGCGAATTGTTTTTAGGAGGAATGTTTGTAATAAGAAATACAGCCAATGAAGGGAGGGTAGATAAAACAAGTAGCCTTTTCTCAGCTATTTCTTAGGCCAATGATTTTGATTGCTATCTTAAGATATAAAGCTAGTATTACTTAGAAGGCAGGAAACCAATCTGATTTTTTCTGAATGGATTAAAGGTTTTTTAGTCATAGTGAAGCAGCGCATTAAATTGGATAGCCTGCCTATGCCCAGTAATGATAAGGCAGTGTATTTTTTTGGACAAATAAACGCATACAATAACAATAAGCCGTATCAATTCAGCAAATAATAGAAATGATATCAATAATCCAGTCCAATGGAATGAAGGTGCGACAACATGCCCTCTTCACCTGGAATACCCATGTATTTTATTGCCTAACGAGTCCACTTCACAGCTACATAGAATAAACACGACTTTGTGTAGAGTAATTAGGATAGAATGGAAAGGAATCGAGGTCAGACGATGTACTATAATGAGAAATGGATGGTTGATAATTCATTATTTGGCAGTAGCGTCAAAAGATGATGAAATAATATAAGTTTGGCTCTACTAAGTTTTATGTATTTTGGCAGTTTGCTTTTTTGGAATATGGATAATGCGATTGCAAGTGATATACTTATAGGCATCTTTAGCTAATTTAACCTTGATTTTTGCGCTTCTTGTGGTATAAGCAGGCTTTCGGAAATCCTCTGGGGAAATAGAAATTTATGTCTATTAGTGGATGGCGAAATCTAATGTTTAAATCAAGAAGTTATGTGACTAATTGGGAAGGTTGGAAATTGCGGGGCTGACTAGCCTAACAGAAATAAGTATCTAAAAAAGCGAGGTGTGGTAATTTACTGGATAATAATAAAAAAAAACCATCGATAGCTAAAAATGAAGTTTAATCGCTTTTTGCGTATATTTGAATTTAGGATAATTAATAAAGATTCAAATGTACCTTTATAAGCCGTCATTTATTAACCCTTTCCCGCCCAACACTAATTGAAAAACCAACTTGTTTATTCGTTTTTGATTTATATTATAATTGTTATTTGTTGATATTATCTAATATACCAATTATTCATTGATATTCGGAATTAAAGTATTATAATCGAACACGGTTGGCTATATTTCAAGATCAAAAATAGTCTACCGCCAGTGAAAGGGTTAAGAGTCTATACAGCTTTTACACAATCAAAATAAATTTCAAAACCAATATAAACTATTATGGAACTATTAGCATATAAAATCATGTTGAGTATTGGATAGTCATAATATTGATACAAATGCGCCGATAATAATAAAAATATAAATACTTTTGAGCAGATCAACTTTTTTATTCTAGCCATTTTTATTTGTCTATTATATTCTGGTCAAAATTATTTTCTGGATCAGATAGCCTATTCATCGTTATTTACGAGCTACACTTAACGACGATGAATAGGAAAATTTTAATAGCGAGTTATACTCGAAATTCTTGCACAAATATCTAAATTACTAATACAGTTGATTACTAAAAGGCAGCCCCATAATGTGCATTGAAAAAATTTTTTTTTACTATCTAAAAAATTAGTAAATTATCCTTAGAATCGAATCATAGCGCATAAAGCTTGAAAGCATATAATTGAAAACATTTTGAATTAGCCAATTATCATTCAATTTTATGTCTGAGAATTCTAATCTGGAGCGTTAGCTGATATCCAATGGTGAAATCTAATCAGCGAATAAAATGTAGCTAGAGTATTTATTGATTTGGGCTAATGCCATTGAGTATAATATATAGAAAAAGCGATTAGTGACCATATTTACAGCGCAGTAAGGCAGAAAAAACTTGTTACCGATAGTTTTTAATAATATTCATTTGTGAAGCAGTTGGCAATTATTGAGTCACCAATCCTAACTAAGCAAAACCCATACAGGAAAGTATCAATTAAATTGACGATACTAATTGGCTAACACGATCGATACGTCCAATAGTCATTCAATAATCACAATGCTGTAGCCAATTATAAATAATAATAGAGTTATGGTATTGATCCCAAAACGGTTAAAATTTAACCTACCGAGCTAGCCACAATCGCTTTTTTGCGAAATTATTTGATAATGTAGGGCTTTTTTTATTAACTCTTTCAGGGACGACTAACTTTTTTTGAACTGCCAAAACTATCCAACCAAACGACAGCCTAATAAATAAATATATAATAATTATAAGGTATTGGCTGATATAATTTATATATCCAATAAAAAGTCAATAATATAAGACTTATCCAATTATGTTTTTACATGAGTTTAAGGCTGTTTGCCAATGAAGAGTTAAAGCGTTCCTATCAAAACGAAATGCTTGCAGTTTACTGATCTTTGGTTTTAGTTATAAAAAATAGTAGATGGAGCAGCCAATGGCTGTATCTAATTAATTTAATCATATAAAATTGCTAATGCAATTATCTTTACTGCAAAAAAGTGTCAATATTATTACTAAAGATGATTAAACCTCTTTGGTTAGGTGTCATATTAGTCAATATCGGAAAGATCAAATTCAGACCAATAATACAGTTTTGGATTCATACGTATTACTAGATATTGCAGCCATACCCAATAAGGCTGTGTCTTACAAATACAAAAATACAGAAATCCAAAACTCTCATTAATTTCTCAATCCAATTGACGTAATCGATTAAAAAAAATTTTTTTTTTTGATATAATACAAATTGCTACACATCACAATATGGAAAAAATATGTATGTGCATGAAAAAAAAAAGTATAAAAAGGTCAATGGATGCATTCAATAATAATGTTGGGATGGTATTAACCAAACCCACACCATTAATATCTGGTATAGTACCAACTCTTCAAATAAAGGTTGCAATTTAAATATACTTTAACGCCTAACTATCTTAAATTTATCTACGCTCGATTAGTATTAACTCCATTAACTCTGGATTTATTATTATATCTTGCTTTTCTATTCATCTAAATATTCGCAAGTAGATAAAGTACTATAAAGATGTTAAACTAACATTCATTTTTATGCTGATTTATCTTCATATAGTTTAGTTAAACCCTCTCTCAGCGACCTTTGTTGTCTGGACTCAGTTCATTTTTATCCAATTAAATATCATTTCTAACATATACAAATGGATCCATCAAAAGCATTGGAAGTTTTGAGTGAATTTGGTCCTGATGGCCTTTCCGTTTCTGAACTCATTGACAGTCGTACTAACGGTGGTCTTACTTACAATGATTTCCTTGTTCTACCTGGATTCATTGACTTCTCTGCAGATGGTGTTTCTCTTGAAACTAAAGTTTCAAAAAACATCACTTTGAAGACTCCGTTCGTCTCTTCTCCTATGGATACTGTCACTGAGTCTGAGATGGCTATTGCCCTAGCTCTCATGGGTGGTATTGGTATTATCCACAACAACTGCACTAGTGAAGCTCAAGCTGCCATGGTCAAAAAAGTTAAACTTTTCGAAAATGGCTTCATCGCTGATCCTATCGTCCTCTCTGCTGACCATACCATAAAAGACGTGCTTGAAATCAAACGTCGTTTAGGTTTTGGTGGCTTCCCAATTACAGGTAAATTCGCCCTTTCAGTCTTCCACTTTTTTATTCCTATCATTAAAATTGCTTTGAAATGATGATCACTTTTTTCTATTTAACTTTCGTTCTACCTATTTGTGTTAATTGGAGTTGGTTACATTAATGATGACTAAATCTTTGCATTTATTTCGTTTTTGATGTAACCTGTCTACCTCCAACTGAGGAGAAAATATTTTCTGAGAACCTATTTACAAAGCTATTTTTTTTCTTCATAAAGCCAACAAAGCCTTTCATTTTTATCACAACTTAATACTAAAAAAATTCTTTATTAATTCATGATAAATTAGATAACGGTAAGATCGGAGGAAAACTAATCGGTATTGTTAGTATGAGAGACATTCTTTTCAACAAAAACTACGATACTAAACTTCGTGAAGTCATGTCTACTGATTTAGTCACAGCTAACTCTGGCGTTTCTCTATCTGAAGCCAACTCTATTCTTAAAAAATCAAAGAAGGGTAAACTTCCAATTGTTGACCACGATTTCAACCTTGTCTCTTTGCTCTCACTTTCAGATTTGATGAAAAACTTGGATTACCCACTTGCTAGCAAGAATCCTGTAACCAAGCAATTGTTGGTTGGAGCTGCTATTGGTACTAGAATGGCTGATTATGACAGACTTGCTAAACTAGTTGAAGTTGGTGTTGATCTTATTATCCTTGATTCTTCTCAAGGTAATTCGGTCTACCAAATTGAAATGATCAAGCACATCAAAAGTACTTATGGCGACAAGGTCGATGTTGTAGCCGGAAATGTTGTCTGCCGCGAGCAAGCAGCCAACTTGATAATGGCAGGAGCTGATGGGCTTCGTATTGGTATGGGTTCAGGATCAATTTGCATCACTCAAGAAGTTATGGCTGTTGGCAGACCCCAAGGAACAGCTGTTCATCAAGTTTCGAAGTACGCTAGAATGTTTGGAGTTCCAACCATTGCCGATGGAGGTGTTGGTAATATCGGACATATTGCTAAGGCACTTTGCTTGGGCGCCTCTACTGTTATGATGGGGGGCTTGCTTGCTGGTACCACAGAGACACCAGGAGACTACTTCTACTTGGAAGGAAAGAGAATGAAAAAGTACAGAGGTATGGGATCTCTTGATGCTATGAACCAGTCAGAAAAAACCAGCACAGATGATAGCGGCTCACAGGCACGCTACTTCTCAGAGTCTGACAAAATCAAAGTCGCACAAGGAGTTACCGGTTCAGTCTCTGATAAAGGGTCAGTTAAATCTTTCATCGGATACCTAACCACAGGTTTGCAACACTCGCTTCAAGACATGGGCATCAAATCGGTCAGCGAGCTTTACCCAGCCGTCGAGTCTGGTAAAGTCAGATTCGAACAAAGATCACCATCAGCTCAATTAGAAGGAGGAGTACATGGCCTCAACAGCTACGAAAAGAAACTGTACTCAACCGCTTAATTTTTTTTTTTTTTTATTAGTAATTTTATATCTGTAAAAATAATAATGGCCCAGCCTTGTTATATTCAAATTATTTTGTTCATTGTTATTTTGTTTAAGGTGTAGCTATATATCCTGTCTGAAATTTTTGTAGGCATATGCACTAGATATTCTGTTTGGTTACGCTAGTTTGTTTTTTATTACATGTGATACAATATTTGAATATATTATTTGAGACGCAAAGTAGCAAAATCGAATATTGCATAGATTTTACTATTTCTAAATAGTGTACTTCTTTCTTTCTTTTTTTTTGTGTAGTTAATTAAAACTATTAGTAATGCTCAATGGATAAAGGAGGTAGTGATTGTGAGAGAGGAAGATGAAAATAGGAGTAATTGTTATGGCAGTAAGCATTTTATTTCTGTAATACTCCTTCTCCACACCAAAACAAACAAATAAACAAGTCAATAAAAAAAAAAAAAAGGGTAAATAATGGGAGCCAAGAGAAAGTGGGTAATAATAAGCAAATTATTTGGGGCGTAGAGATAATTCCAGTGTCGTTTTTAAGCTAACTATTGTTCCTCTCTTAATTCTTTTCGCTTTAAACAAATCTAAATTTTCCCTCATTGTGATTCAGTATAAAGTTTATAAGTTGTGAGCTTTTTTTTTTTTATTTCCCACCCCCCTAATTTATTTAACCCATACAAATAATTATACATTTGCTATAAAGTTCGCCTTCCACACTCGGCCTTATTCTTTCACACTCACTTCTTCTTGCTTACCCACCACTTCTTGTTTTTGTATCCACCTTATCAAAGGCCTATTTAACTCTTGTAAATTACGCATATTCTCGCTTTTTAGACCTATTTACTTGAATATAACAATCATTATATCTCGTCTGAATAATGTCAAAGAAACCTAACTACGCAAATTTTTCTCCAGAAGAGCTCGCAACTGTAAGATCTCGATTCTTTTCCTTTTATTTTTACACTTCCTATACATTCATCACTTTATTCTACACATACATCCTATCGCTACTATACTTTAAAATCCCAATTAACTAAATACTTTATTAAAAAAATATTGATATAGATCGGCTCTCTGTTTTCACAGCTTGGCGAGATGTTCACAAACGCCTCAAAGAACCAGACTGAAGTGCCTGAACCTACAAAGAAGGTAGTTAAGGACCCTAATGCGCCAAAACGGCCCTTATCACCATACATCTTATTTTGCAACGAGAAGAGAGAGAGCGTAAAGATCCTCAATCCCAACCAAACTTCTCAGATGATCAGCAAGATGCTGGGTGATATCTGGAATTCCATGTCATCTCTAGAGAAAAAGGTACATCATTCTTTATATTATATCAACTAAAACTAATATTCACCAGCTAAATCCTTGCTTTCGCCATAACTTTAATAGAGGTACGACGATATGTTCCAGCAGCAGAAGCTTGAATACAACCAGAAAGTACTCGACTATGAAAAACAAAAAACTGATCTCGCATCCATCAAAGACGAACACGATATGAGCCAGTTTGATCTTGCCAATTGTATAATGTCTGGCGTCATCAACCATCATTCAAACTTGAGATAGAATTCTTTTTTCCACTCTCATCCTCGTTAAAGTTTCTTACATTTTTTCGCCCCTTCAAATGGCTGAAAAGGAAGACAATCTTAACTCTGCTATTATAAAAATTTCTGCATCTTTTTCTTGATCTCATTTTCTATATACTTATCTTTACAAAAATATCCCTAAACCTTTTTTTCTTATCAATAACTTTAAACTAAGAACATAAATCAAAAGGTAAATATATTTTAATTTTTATATAGCGCTCTAATTAATCATTTCTATAGTTCATTCAACACTTTCTTTTCTCTCTGTTAGATATTTTTCCTCTTCTTGTTCCTCCTCGTCTCTGAAACCCTCCGGTTTTTCTCTCACCCTTTATTTCTTACTTCTCGGTTTTCCCCTATCTTTCTAGCCTCCACTTTTTTTCCCCTCCCAAGCAATATATTCTTCCCATCCATATTTTTTTCTTGGTTTTTAATTATTTATGCACACGTATATATAAATACACACTTCCGCAAACTTTTTATTTATACGAAAGCTTGCCCACTCTTATCTATATTTCTCTATTTCCTACTACTCCGATTTAACTTTGTTTTTTTCTTTGACGATTTTTACCTATTATGATTTAATAAAAATAATTTTTTTATCTATTATAATACTTGATTATCTCATAAATTCTTCGTTATCGAATTTAACTTTCACTCCAACATCCTCCCCTTTTACCCCCAAAAATTTATTTTACTTTTACAGTTTATACTTTAACAGCTATAACGATGTACCGCAGCTGTATCAGTCGCATACCTAAATCTATCTCCTCATCAATACAGCATAAAACTCGCTTTTTTTCTTCGGTAGTGAGTGACGACAGAGTCCATGTCGATTATCTAGTCATCGGCGCTGGTGTGGTTGGCCTTGCTATTGCGCGCGAGCTCTCCCAAACGAACAAATCGGTCCTCATCCTCGAAAAAAATAAAAATTTTGGCCAGGAAACAAGGTTCACACCTCCCTCCCCCTCCTAATACTTTCTTCTTGATATTTAATCTAACAACTAAATCCATACTTCTTACTTACTTACATGTTTTGAACCTTAACAAACACGCTCATTCGATATCTACGAAAAAAAATAAAATGAAATAAAAAGCTCAAGAAATAGCGGCGTCATCCACGCAGGTATTTACTACCCACCAGACTCGCTGAAGACTAAGCTCTGCGTCAAAGGCAACAAGCTCATGTACGCCTACTGCCAAGCCAAGAACGTGTGGCACAAGCGTGTCGGCAAGTACATCGTCGCCCCGCCAGTATCGCCCAACAGCACCGCAAATTCCGACATCGCGCAGCGCGGTGAGCAGGAGGACGAAGCGTACCTCCTCGCCATGCACGCAAAAGCGCGCAAGCTCAACGTCAACACCAGCATCCTCACGCCGCGCAAGTTTATCTCCGCTTCTGCCGACCCGACGACGCGCGTCAGCGACGACCCGGTGTTTGACTATATCCGCTGCGGCAGGCACGTCCTCAGCAGCCCGACGACCGGTATCGTCGATCAGCACGAGCTGATGCTCGCGCTCGCCAGCGACATCGAAGAGAACGGCGCGATCGTGTCGACAAACGCGCGCGTTACCGGCATATCCAAATTCGGCAGCGGCGGCGGCTACACGGTGGGCGTGGAGAGCGGCGGCACGGACTTTGCGGTTGTCGCGCGCAACGTCGTCAATGCTGCGGGCCTGCACGCCGCCAGTATCAACACGGCAATGCTCAAGATGAGCGCGCTGTTTGACGCGCATACGGGCAAATGCGCGGGTATCAGCGGGTTCGATGCGATGACGTACAGCTACTCGCGCGGTATTTATTACAGGTACCGCCCCAACACTGCATATAGTGCGGCGCAGCTGTGCGATGCTGGCGATCTGCAGCAGCCACGGATGGCCCACGAAACATTGCACGGCGAGGCCGAGTTCAACCGCAACTTCCACAAACTGGCACAAAAGCTGATATATCCGATGCCGTCGAAGAACCTGAGCAGCCTCGGTATCCACCTAACACTCGACGGCGGCAAAGACAGTGGCGACGAGTTTGGGATCAAGTTCGGGCCCGATTTCACGTACATCGACGAGATTGACTACAAAATTCACGAAGGCATGAACAAGTCCACGTTCGTCAGCAGTATCAGCAACTACCTCCCGCAAATATCTGAATCTAACCTCTCCATCGACTACTGCGGAATAAGGTAACTCAACTTTCTCCTCCACCACCAACTCGCTTTTTAATTTTTTTTTTTTCAAACTCAAAAAAAAAAGAAAAAACAAACTAAATCTCGTTCTTTATATTCTAATATTAGGCCAAAGATCAAAGCCGCAACGCCTGGATTTTGCGATTTTTATATCAAGGAGTTTTCGCCCATCAACTTACCAGGTATCGTCAGCCTTGTCGGCATCGAAAGTCCCGGCCTCACATCCTCTCTGGCCATCGCCAAATACGTTAAACAATTGCTAGGATAATCCATTCCCCTTTTGTTGGTCTCTGTAAAATTATTTATATCTTTATCGTATGCTTAATTGCAATACTTAAACTATCTTACTTTTAATCTATTTAGCTTTGATTCTAACTTAATGTTTAATTCAATCTTCCAATAAAAAACCCCATCCGTTATATTTATCATACTTATTTTTTGACTTTATTACTTATCAATTATGATATATAAATACCTTAGAAGAGACAAAAATTGAAAATTTGAAGTTTATACAAATATAGATTATTGTACTCACATCGCTAAAAATTAAAAGTAAGTAAAAAAATTATAAGGAGTTTTAATTTATCTAATAAGATTTAAACCATGAAAAAAGTAAGGAAATTATTTCATAATATATAAAATTACAAATAGATTAAACATCGACTAGACAGAAAATTTAAAAAAACAGAAATAATAGCCCAGAATTAGTTAAGAGTTTTTAACAGGGCGTGCAGTTACTGGAGTAGTAGTTAGTGTAGCCTTAGAGAAACTAATGTAATTTCCTCCTTTCTTTGTGAAGCTGTTAGATGCGGATAAATTAAGTCCTTCTGGTGTGGTATTGCCATTGCTATTGTTATTACCAGTGCTAATAATTTCAGTAAATGGCTTGGCTCCTAGATCTGAGTTGATTTTAATATTTCCTGGTTTTTGCTCATACTTTTTGGTTGCTGGGCTAAGCGAAGATAGTCCAAATCTTGAGGAATTGCTTGGAATGCTACTTTGATTTTGACTTATATCATCAAAATTCGATCGATTGTTAAAGATAGGTTTGCTAGTAATCGATTTACTATCTCTTTTGTCGTTCATAATACGAAAATCAGGCACATCACTTTTCGATAATATTTGAATAGGCGTATCATCTATATCGTCAATTAAGTTGATGCTTTTGGAGCTTTCGGGCTGGTTGAGAATGTTTCCATAGCTACTATTACCTATCAAAACTTTGGAATACAAGCTTTTCTGTTTATAAACACTGAAATCAGACCCTGATTTTATTCCAATTGACAGGCTGTTCAAGCTTCTTAACGCACTATTTTTGAGAGTGGCACTTTGACCGTTAGTTTCAGAGTTTGATTTTTTGTTCTTTGAACTTTTAGCTTTGTAAGCGACATCATATAAATCATAGTAAAAGTCGTGAATTGACGCTATTCTTGCAGCTGGCATTGTTGTGTCAGTAACTTTAATAATTTTAGGCTTTTTGGAGCCGCCATATCCAGAGCCGAGTTGGCCTGAGAAAAAGTTGGAAGTAGCACTTGGTAATATTGAAGATGCACTAGCAAGATTATTTTTTTCACTGCTATTGAAGAAGTTTGATATTAGCTTTTCAGCTAAAGCGTAGTCAGTTTTCATTGCCTTGAGCAAATAAACAGGGATACCTTTAGAAGCTTTGGATTTGGCTTGCCGAAGGTTGAATGATGTGTGGTCAACAATGATTTTGTTTGAGTTGAAAACGACAGTAAATTGCTGTTCTTGATCAGGATTTGGGATTGATGTTTTATTGTTTGAAGATTTAACGTTGTCAGCAATAAATGAAGAGCCTGTATAAATATTTAGTTTTAGCAGGCCAGGAACTCGGCGTCCTTTCCATGTTTCTAGAGTAGCGATCGAATTTGTAACTAGTCTTTGAGGAGGTGTAATTTTTTGTTTTAGAGCATTTGCAGCAGTTCTGTTTGCAAGAGTCAATTCAGCTTTAGAGTCCATTAAGGTTTTAAGGTGGGATGGCTGTAAACGAAGGTCAATGTTGAGCTTGATAGCTGGAATACTTTTTTTAGAATGCTTCTTTTTCGATTTAGGCTTTGTGTCTACGATTTCATCAGCAACTAATTCCCATTCAGCAGTTTTCATAATATCTGCTCGAGGATCTTTTGTAAGCAGCTTTGAATTTTTTAGAATACTTTTAAGCGTGTTTGGGGTTCCAGAAAACCCAGAATCGTATATAGAAGTGCTATTATAGTCTTTGGATATTCCAAAATCTTTCTCAAGAGTTGAAATAGAGCAAAGCTCAGTTCTCTTTGGAGTGTAGTAAACTTCCTTTTCTATTTTAGAGAGAGGTTTGAACCAGTGTAAATTATCCAAATTGTCAATAGAAGAATATTCGTTTTTATTATGTTGACCTTTGATTTGAACAGGAGGTGGGTACAAACTTTCGAACCAAGAATCCATAGCATCATCATCATCATAATCGTCATCATTATCATCTTCGTTCTCGCCTTCTTGGTCAGAGTCCTGGTAAGCGTTTAGAGTGATTGGAAAGTTACTTTTTTTCTTTTTTTGAATTTCAAGTGGTATACCATTGTTGGTTAAAAAGTGGTCAGCCTTAGTAGAGTCGTGTATGTTTTTAAGATGATTTGAATTGAGAAGGC
Source organism: Smittium culicis (assembly GCA_001970855.1). Lineage (NCBI taxonomy): Eukaryota > Fungi > Kickxellomycota > Harpellomycetes > Harpellales > Legeriomycetaceae > Smittium > Smittium culicis. The sequence continues at coordinate 46,786 of LSSN01000333.1, forward strand.
GGGAGTGTTCTCTAGATAAATAAGTGCTTCGCAGAAAGTTATATTCGAATGGTCTATTTGTGATTCTTGCCCATTCGTAAGATTGGTCTGAGGATTCAAATACTTCTTTTCTGATAGGTTCAGTGCTAGTTAAAAAAGATGCGACTTTTGCAGCTATATATTTTGAGTTAGAGGCAGTTAAGGAGGAAATGTACTTATAGATCGATTCACGTTGAATTTCAGCGACTTGTTCTAGTTCTTGCTGGTAGGCTTGTTGTCTTTGAAGCATAGCAGTTTTTTGGGTAGAAGAATTTAGATATGCGTCAGAGTCTAAAGATTGGAGGTCAAAATAAGATTCTTTATTTATAGGCGAGCTCGAGCAGAGGTATTTTAAAGGAGGCTGGGGGTTTATTTTGGTTTCAGGAGTTTTATTGAGATTAGAAATTTCTGCAGAGCTTTTATATTGAGAAACAGGGCTGTTGGTGGTACTTCGAGTTTCTGGGGTTATTTGATCAGGCCCAGGAGAATTATTAATAGCAGTGAGTCGGGATAGATCCGTATTAACTCTGGTGCTGGTTTTTAGGTAGCAGCGATCAGGCTTATTAGGATTTTTTTCGCTGGAATTTGAGGTAAGTAAGGAGTTGGAATTGAGGGTAGTTTGAGTGTTAATATTAGAGTTGTCGTTGGAATCAGATAGGGAAGAGCCAGAAGAAACTAAAAACATTTTTTTAGAATCAGTTGCAGGTAGATTTGAAGAACCGGGCTTTTCATGAATAGTAGTATTTTCACTAACGTGAATCATGGGCGGATCTTCGCTGATGGGAGAATTTTTTAGGGATTTGACATCAGTACTAGTATGATTGTTTATAGCTTTTGAGTTTAATAAATCTAGAAAAAAAAAAGTTGTATCGCAAAAAAAAAAAATTAGATAAGGGTTGAATAAAATAAGGTGATAGTAGCTGTGTGCGATGGTAAAGGGAAGTGAGAAGAGATTACCGAGGCGGGCAGAATTAGAATTATTTTGTGAGAGCAATCTTGAGGATTGGGTACTTTTAAAGTTATCAGCTGAGCTGGCAGCAGTGTTAGAAGCGGTTGTTTGCCAAGAGGAGAAACCAGAATTTTGGTCGTTAGTTTCGCTTGCACTACTTTCAGCGCTGCTACCGACCATAAATTTACTAGATGTTTGAATATCCTCGTCTAGATTGTTGGTACTCTTTGGGACTGGGGGCTTCTGGCTAGAGATGAGGCCTTGTTTAGGGTCGGTGGGAGCTATTTGATTTGAGGCGGAGTCGTAAACAAGGGACTTTTCAGCCCATCCAACATGTTTTCTATTTTTCTTTTCTGAATCCTTTTTCTTTTTAGAGGAGGCAGCGCGAGATTTCATAGCAAATTAGGAATTAAGATGGCGTATATAAGCAGAAAAATAACAGATAGGAGTGGGTTAAAAATACAAGGATTAAAAAATAATAAAAAGTAGAGTTAAGAGAGGAGTGGAGTGGAGGGGAAGGGTTTAGAAAACGCTTAATAGATAAATAAGAGGGCAATTCTTATATTCAGATAATTATTATTATTATTTTTTTTTTTTTTGAAATTTATTGAAAATAATTAACAGATAATTATATTCAGATTAAACTCTTTGTTTCATCTGGGATGCTTTCACAGTAAAAAAAAATTTTTTTATTGTGTCACAAACCTCCGTTTAGCATTTAGACTCTAAAAAGAAAATATTCTAATAAATCTGCATGGATACGATAATCTAATTTCGAGCCAATCACAGCACCTTTTAGAATCTAGCCAGGGTTATAGTGGCAAATAAATAGGAAACGTGACGCTCTATATTCACTTTGACACCTTTTCCACACCTTGACACTTTTTCTTCACCTTGACACTTTTGCCGCGTTTTTTTTACCTATTTGAATATGGGTGTTATCTAGGTATTTCATAAAATTTTGTTTTATATATTTTGTTTATGCTGCACTTTTATTTATTTAAATACCTTTTTTACTATAAAACTATTTAACGTAGCATCTAAATGTATACATAGGAGAATATGGCTTAGAATCTATGCATATCTATATTGGAGATAAACGCAAACTTCTACGCATATATATGGTCTATTCTATCGCGTTTAATATCCACAATCCAAAAAAAAAAAAACAACATAAATACATACTACATACGTACATATACTTTTAACCCCACAAGAATTTTATCTGTATTATTTTCCTCATAATTTCACTTACCATATCTCTACTAAACCATAACGAAGTTCTAAAATTCATTATACAGTTAGAGTATCCTGATATATCTGCTTATTTTGAATATACATGATCGTGATTATTTGTAGAAGTGTAGACTTGAAGTAGTCTCTATTTCTTTTTCTTTATTTTTTTTTTTGGGTTCTAACAGGATCAATACCACTGAAAAAGATGTCTATACTTTCTATATTTTCTTCATAACTTTATACAAAAACCTGCGATAGCAGCATAAATTGCGTATTGGAGGTAAAATTTCCAATGCTACATCTTTCAAAGATTATAAGCTAAAATAAAAAATATATATTTTAGGTATAATAATTTTTTCAATCTAATGGCGAGTAAATAAATCAACAAATATTCTTATTATTTTATTTGCCATTTAACCCTATCCCGTCCAACACTCTTTGAATATATCAATTTATTGATTCGTTTATGACTTTTTAGGTATATTTATTACTTGCAGATTTTCAACAATAAACCAATGATTGAAAGATCCATTGAAGTATAGTATTATACCTAAATGCTGCTGGCTATATTTTGTAGTTCAAAAACAGTCAACCGCCCATGAAAGGGTTAAATTCCGTCGCAAAATAAAAATTTATATTATAAAACATTACTGTAATGACTTTTTTAAGAGCTCTGACCTTTGACAAGATAAAAATATATCGTGTCTAAAAGGTTTTGAGTAAATTAAAACAATTTTTAGCAGCTATAATGTACTTTGAACCAACGTCCAGAGAGTATGGGGCCTCCAGAGCGGCGGAGCGATGTCGTTTGAAAATTAATTTTTTTTCATGTTTTTTCAACTTTTAAATGCTCTTTATTAGTTTTTTGTATACTTTTAAATTGTGTTTAATAATCTCTCTCTCAAAAAAAAAAAAAATAAGAGAATTTTTCGACGTTTAGCTTTCTTTGATTCTGGCTAATTAAGAGTTGGATAATATCAAAAATTGGTCGTGGCACATGAGTGATACTCACGAGTATATCAAATCGTACTAAACCAATTTATTATATCATATAACTGTATTAAGTATTTAGATTAAAGATAATAATTTTTTTTAGATGATCTATTAACGCTTCACTTGGTACAAAAAAGTCACATTCTTTTAAGAAATTTTTCAAACAATTAAAATATATAGACCCAAGAATAAAATAATGATCATACTATTAAATTATCAAAAACATTATTATCAGAGAATAAAAAAGACTCAAAAAACAACACATAAAGTACAATTTCCATTATTGTTTTTTTTTTTTAAGTTCGATATTACATTAAATAATTTTATACTGAAAAACTATAAAAATATTAATATGAAATCAACCCTATAGAAAATAAGAAGAAATGGTATAAGTGAATACGTTTTCAGAATTAAAGAAATATAAAAAAATAGTGTTGTGCTTTAATTAGTTTAATAAGCAAATCGTTCTGTTTTTTATTTATATGAAATGTATTTTATTTAAGCAATATTGTTGTGCTTTATCCTTTTCTATCCCCATAATTTGGAGGATAAACATAACATAACAGAAAAGAAAAATTCAGTATAACCAGCTTGCTCATTAAAAAAATACAATTCCTCAAGATAGACATTAAATAGAATAAAATATACTCAAATAATAATAAAAATCTACTAAAATATATTTAATGTAATGTAATTGTAGAAATATTATATTTAAACTGCTAATTTACTGATTTCTTAAACCCCTTCGCCAAAAGCTCATTATAAAAATGAAATTATTGACTCGTTTATGGCTTAATAACAAAAGTAATTTTTTAAGCTATTCTGCAATAAGCATATCTTTTTTAGGAACTTGGAAAAAGATTATTTCTTTCGAACGAAATTTGCTATATTTAGTGAATCAAAAATTATCAATCTCTCAAGAAATGATTAAAAGAAAATTGTTTAAATTGAGGGGGGGGGGGTAATGGCATTTATTAATATGGATTTCTATCGTGATTAAGACTCTTATTGTTCCAAATAACAACAATAGATGTTAAAGATTTTTTTGAGGAAAAAAAGTATGGATTAGTTGAAGGACTTTGTCTAAAACTTATTCGATATTTTTGAAAATGTACAAGTTGGTTTGAATTATTGGCACATATAACTACTCAAATTTAGTTTGGGGCTATTAACTCGTAAGGAGGAGGAAATTCAGGCACGCAGTTTAATTCAAAATCGGGCTGTTTATATGCCAGAATATCAGCTTCGCTAGGCACGCCATCAGAACTTTTGCCACAAATGCATTGTTTAATAATATCCGCAGATGGTCCAAACTGGCTATGGTACTCATAGATCCCATTAATAATAGTTTTTGAAAAAATAGCTTTTTTCGATTGCTGCTGGAAGAACGAGGAATTCGATGCAAATGTAGAGCTAGCTCCAAATGCCGAGCCATTTGATTGACTAGACGATACGCCAAATCCTGAAGTGCCAAACCCTGAAGATGCAAATTTCGTCGGTGTACTGGACGACGCTGCCCCAAAAGCCGAATTCTTGGCTTGTACTTGGCCGCTTCCGGGCATCGATGACTGCCCAAAAGCTGACTGTTGAGGATTTATAGACATCCCAAACGCAGAACCTGCAGAATTCCCGAACGCAGAGCTATTAGAGTTCCCGAACGCAGAGCTTGTAGGATTTCCGAACGCAGAGCTATTAGAGTTCCCGAACGCAGAGCTTGTAAGATTTCCGAACGCAGAGCTATTAGAGTTCCCGAACGCAGAGCTTGTAGGATTTCCGAACACAGAACTTGTAGAGTTCCCGAACGCAGAGCCTGAAGAATTTCCGAACGCTGACTGACTAGCAGCCCCAAACCCGCTTGCCTGGAATGCAGCAGCAGGTGCCGCTGTTGGGGGTGACTGAAATGCGGATGCAAAACTGAAACCGCTGGATGCAGGATCATTTGCAGTCATAGTGGCTGGGGCTGCACTTGCACCAAATCTTTGCTGAATGCTCATCAAATTAGCTGTTGGGGCTGATGAGAAAGCACTAGCTGTATTTCTTGATTCAAACGCAGAGCTTGATGCTCCAAACGACGATGCGGGTGCGAAACTTGTTCCTACTCGATTTGCATTCCCAGAAAATGCATTGGCACTACTCGGCTCTTCTATTGTACTTGCTCTGATCTGCATATTTATTTTATCTGCAGCTAGTATTGGATTTTGAACTATTTCGTTGATCTTTGTTGAAATATTGGCTTCCGCTTGCCTTACAAACTCGTTATAATACTCAATATTATTTAAAAGTGCGCTTTGGTAGTATCTATACCTCAGCTCTTCGAATGAAACGTCAGTACCACTTATGATTAACGGCGTTGTATCGTTGTACCCATAGCAACTGTATCTCCAAGGCGGAAAGCTTTCAAGATCATTAATCAAATCCTCTCTATTTAAATAATCATAAATTTGAGATTATTAGACTTTTTTTTACAGAAAGGCAGGATAAGAACACGAAGATATAATGCTGGAGATGAAGTATATTTTAAAAAAACAAAAAAATTAGTTTATATAAAAGTACTAACTGTGTTACAGGGTTTTGCAATCGAATTTCTAAAAGTTTCATTCGATTGTAGAAAACGCCCAAACAATTTCTAAAAAAAAATTTCGTGACGCGGCAGAAAATTTTTTTTTTCATATTACATAAGTACAACCCAAAGTCAATTCTAAATGTATCAACCGATTTTCTACAAGTTTCAAAGTTGATTCTAATCGACTCGATCTATTTTCTAAATTGTTTATGATTCACTAAAAAAAAACTGCTTTATCTCTTTCATGTCCAACGCTTTATAAAAAAATGAGTTTATTGATTAATTAGTTATTTAAGTTAGCTATTATATGCTGCTACACTGCTTTAAACAAATAACTAAATGATTCTCAGAATTAGAGTGCTATTATGAATACAGTTGCCTATATTTTGAAGCTCAATTTCATTCTACCTCCCATGAAAGGATTAAAAAGTTAGATGAAGTTAAAAAAAATTGTTTTAAATATTTTCAAATCTTATTGATTTTTTTTACTTATACCTTGTAATGTTTTTTTTAGCATTATAGTTTATTTATTATTCTCATTGTATTAGTTGCTAAACAAACTTTTTAAAATTA
>LSSN01000336.1:0-17102 GCA_001970855.1 Smittium culicis
AAATATAGCGAGAAGTAAGCTTGAATTTTCAGAGCATTAAATCGATTGATTATTCGCGTTATAAGTTAATAAGCGTAGCCAATAATGTAAATGATTTATACCTAAATTACGTGAAATAAATAAATTTACAGCAAAGTTAAAAGGAGTAAATATTTCTTATAGCAATTTAAATGCTATATACATTTATTTGATTTTTTATATTACAACAATCCACACTATGCTAACGAAAACTTTAACTTTTAAAGTCTAATTTGTAGAACATCCATTCGATTTTATAAATTATTAATAAAGCAAAATAAATAAACCATTTCTATGAACATCAGCGATAGTGAAGATTTTGTCTTTCCCACATTTAACTCGGCGCCCACTTCAAGTAAAGGTAAACCCTTTCATTTAATAAGAATATATCATTTTGTCCTTTTCTTTTATATAAGGAAAAATTTAAAAGTTTTCTTTAATTCTAATAATGATAACTTTTCTTTAATAGATGATAAATCTATAGCGACTAAAAAATCCAAAAAAATAAGTAAAAAAAAGCTCGATGACTCTAGTAAATCAAAAAAAAAACCAAGTGATAAAAAGTACAAAGAAAAAGAAAATCTGTCTACTTCATCGAGCCTTGTAAATTACAACTATAAAATTCCAGATAACACCCCTCACCATAAAAAGCGCAAAACTGGTAATAAGCTCATCGCTTCAAATGATATCTTGTCTAAAATAAAAAAATCTGTTAATGAAGGGTTGTGCTATATTGATTCTCGCGGAAAAAAAGAAAACGCGCTCTATGGATATAATAAAGAGTACAGATATTCAAAATATAATTTCAAAAAAGGTATGTAAATTCACGCTTTTAAGTTATTGTTGATTCAAAGCTCCTATTTCAAATTCCGACTAATAACTACTATCTTTATTTTTTTTATAGATAGAAAGGTCTTAGGAAAAGTAGGATATTTTATTGATAAAGATAGCTACGGCAATAGAAATAATATTTTAGAGCTTTATAAACCCTCACGTCGACTAGAAAGATATACTGACATTGATTTAAATTCAATTCATACGGAAAAAGTAATAAGCTTTGTAGATCTTAATAATTCGGAGCCATTTAGTTTTGGATCAGAAGACAATTTTATTCCCTTGAACTCTATTCAAAGCGAGACACAGTATAACATAAACAGCTCTACTGAAAATGATATTTTTAACTTACAAACACACTTATCGGAAATACAATCTAAACTAGCCAGCGACCCTAATAACATATCACTATGGTTACATTATATCGATAACCAAGATACTTTGACAAAAATGTCTTATTCTACAGAAAAAAACTCTAAAAATCATATTGCTAGTATTGAGGTCAAAATCTCAATTTGTGAGCGTGCTTTAGCGCTTAATCCCGAAAACCTAATTTTACAAGAAAAATATATGACAATGTGCTCGCAAGTATTAAGCCCTTCTGATATATTAACCAGATGGGATCAACTTTTGAATAGAAATTGGCACCCGTCACTAGAAAAATTCAAGCTGGATTATTTACAGAGCTTATTCTTTACTTTTTCTGCAATCGAAATGTCTGCCGCATTCAATGAAGCAGTTATCGCCCTTGAATCCCGAAAGCAGCTATTTCCAAAACATTCTATGCTAATATCATATTATCAGCTTGTCATTATTCAAAGGCTTATTTCGCTATATATCGAGTCTGGATATTCTGAGTTAGCAGTAGGGTTATTTCAATCGCTTTTGGAGTGGAATTTTTTTTGTTGTGAATATAAAAGTAAATCTGAAAAATTACACCGATTTGAAATGTTTTGGAACTCATTGATGCCAAAAGTTGGAGAAAAGGGAGCTGTGGGCTGGTATCAAACTGAAGAGAAATGTAATAAAGACTCTTCCGTTAGCTCTGCACTGAAACCTTACAATTTACAGCATGGCTTTATTGATGAAAGCGAAATTACAAAAGAATTTGTTGATATTAAGGATACTTTCTTTAAATTCTCAAACAAAGATATAGATCAATGGATTAATTTAGAGTTTTATCACTCAACTGTAAACTCTAAACCTCTCGTCTTAATTAGCGAAAATGATTTTAATATTGAAAATAATAACAGCTGCAAAGAAAATCATAATGGTTGTAAAGTAGACCCATTCAGCTTTGTTTTGTTTAATGACATCAAGTCTACCTTGGTTGATATGTATTCTGAAAATTCCCCCAAAAGTATTATTGTTTTATTTACCAAGATCTTTAAAATCTTTGGAGTAAACTTGCTATCTCAAACTTCCTCTACAAGGGTACCTGAAGTTGATAACACAGCCATTGATTATATTGGTTATTTGCATACTGAGACCCAACCCAGCGAAGATCAATTTTTAGATGCTTTTGGTGGACTTTGGATAAACAACAATGATTTCTTTAAAACCTTGGACGATATTCCTAATGACCTTAGTAATTCATCAACTCCCAATATAAAGGGACAATTTTCTGAGTTTAGTGATTCAGGCATGGAGAACAGTTATGAAAATAATGACATTTCTAATAATACTCACATTCATTCGCTAAAAATTAAAGCGTCTAATTGTCCTATTTTGGAAAGTTTTATAGGTTTTATTAACTATCATAACTTTTCTAGTTCCAATAGCGTTAAAGCATCTAGAAAACCGCATAGTATCATACCATTTGCAGCTTTTTGGGTAAACAGCAATATTTGCTATAACCCTAATAATCCTTTGTTACCATTTTCAAGGTATTTATTTGGCGATTCCATTGACTAGATTATTATTTTTTATAAATTAGTGAGCATTCGTATTTTATAAATTTCGTTTAACCAAATTTCTATATTTTCATTTGCTGCAGAAATATTCTTTACCAGCTGATAAAATTCGGTAAAATAGGCGACGAAATCAAAGAATGGGCAGCATTAAATTATTTATTGCTTGAATGTTATGAATCACACAAACGTGCTAAAGCAGCTTCTAAGAAAATTTTAGCGCTTTTACCCGAATCATGGCTAGTATGGAATACCTATGCGCAGATAGAGCTGTTTTATGAAAACGCGGATCAGGTAAAGTATTTTAAATTTTTTGAATTGAATTGGTGGCATATATAATACATTTATATACTAAAAAAATTTGATAAATGCTTATTCAATGGGCTATTTTTTGTAACTATTAGGCTATTAAGGTGTGGAGCGGTGCGCTTTCACGGCTCGCAATGCAACCAGCAAGTAAACAATCTGTCGCAGTTATTCTATGGCTCAGCTTAATAATGCATTTTATAGAAAGATATGATATTGAATCAGCCAAATGTAAAAATCAATTTTTTTATCATTATTGTTAAATTAAAATTGCTATTACTATTACTATAATGAGCTTTATATCTTTCCATTTCCCCAATCTCATTCTAATAAATAAAAAATTATATATTACTTTAATTATAGGCTGCTTGGTTATTATGCATTATCCAGAGCTTTGGAAAAGTAACTAAAAAACATCCAGCTATATCTAAATACTTTTCAATTAGCAATTTTTAAGTTTAGTATTTATGATTTATTCTATTACATATGGCATTTAATAGAAATAAGCCAGAAAGATTTAAGCTTTGATGGACTAGATGAATACCTCAAAATGATAAACAAGGTAATAACTTTATATAGATTTCTTTATAAGTTCTGAATTGTTTTTTATTAATAATTGAATTTTTATTACTAGAGAGTGGAATCAGGATATGTAAAATGGGATAGTAAATATAATTCTTCAGAATGGTTTTCTGGCTTAGTATTATATTCGCTGCACGTTTATTTTTTTAAAGGAGCAGAAAAGACTATAACAAATAGCTCAAACTTTGATTTATTTGGCGCAGAATTAGTTCTAACTGAGTCATTAAAGCATTTACCTTCAGAAAAAAAAAACAAAAGCGTGAAAGCCCAGGGGTTATCCTTAGTTAAAGAAGATACTGTTGAGCCTGGTGCAGTAAAAATAGGATTTGAATTGTATGAATTGGTTCAAATGCAAATAGCTAGTCTTCATTATTACCATAATTATACTTTCAAGGAGAGGGAATTAAAAGTATCAGGATTTTATAGACCTAAAATTTTGAGAAAAATTCTTCAAGATAATTTATTAAAATACCCTACTAACTCGTGTTTTTGGGAGATTTTTGTTAAAAGCGAGTCTTCTGCGAGGATGTATAACCGTATTGATAGCTTGTCACATCAGATATTATCAAAGTAAGAAAACTATTATTATTCAAATTTACGTATAACGATTAATGAATATTTTTAAATAAACAGTAAAAAATTTATAAAAATTCTATTTAACTAATTGGACTTTATAGATATTCGGATTTCGGTGTAAATAAAATGATATTACATGCGCAAATAGCATCAAGTTTATCTGATAGCGACCCTGTATTAGTATTGGACAAATTAAGGTTCTGGTTCGATAGAATATTAAGTTACCCGACTGCTAGCAGATCATCTCGTTTACGTGCAAATTACATAATTTTTGAGTACCTGGTTTACATAAGAAATTCTAAAGCAGGAGGTATAAGCAAAATTGTTGATGCTAAAGCAGGTGACAAAAAGAGAGTAGTTAGCAAGCTATTATCGGTTATAGAGGAATCGATAAGACATGTTCCATGGTCAAAAGGTAGTTTAGTTTTTCCACATCTATATTAAGCTTTTTAAAATAGGAAAAAATAAACTGGCTGAATACATTTTGAATAAATAAGAGCTGCAGACTGGAATTAATAATTATAATTTTATTTTTTGGTAATAAAAAAATATATAGGTATTTTCATATTGGCTATGAGGTTAAAAGGGCTCGGCGTCGAAGACATCAACGTTTCCGAACTGTTTAAAATAATGGTAGAAAAAGATCTCAGGTTGTGGAACTCGGTTGAGGAATTCATACACGAAAAAAAAAAATAAAAAAATTAAAATGAATAACTAGCAGATTTTTTTTTTTTAAAGCTTTTATATGAAGTACTTTATTTATCGATTCAAAATAAAAAGATATTTGTGGCCATGAATTTACCAATTCATACTAGATCTTTATTTCAGTAAAAGTTAAAAAGATAAAAAAAAAATTCTTGAAAGGCGATTAGGTTGGATATATTTTTAATTGTTATTTTCGTTGAGTGTATAGAAACAAGTTAATCTTCGTAACCAAAAGTTGGTCTTCTAGCGCGATTTGGGACTATAAAAAAATGAGGCGTATATGATATAATAGGTAAATTCATAAATAGTTCAAGAATGGAAAGATATTAGTTAGGGATAGTAAAAATAGTAATTACGTGGGTATGATTTGGGTACAGGTTCTGGTCTTACATGACCTAGTTTTTTGCTGATTGGGGGTGTAGCTAATACAGCGATTGGGCCTATAAAGGAAAAGAATATATATATAAAGGAATTTTTATTTATTTTTTTTTTAAACAAAAAAGTAAGTATATATTATAATGTATATCGAATTGGAATTTTGAAATGAGGAGAGATTAAGATAAAAGTAGTGGTAATTAATAGAGAAACAAAGAGGATGGCGTACCTGAAAAGCCAAAGATGACGCCCCAAGCAGCAAAAGGGTATTCGAAAGCTTTTGATCTAATGTACTTGAACATATCGTGATGAGCTAGTTATTACTTATTTCAAAGGAATTGGTATTTTTTGTTTTTTTTTTTTTCCCTGTTATAATCGGCAGTTAACAGAATATTAACAAAGATAGACAATTTAAAAGGGCGGGACTTTGCAAGCTTGGTAAAAAAAAAAAAAACGCAGGTTTATTGATGCGCACTATAATATCTCACAGGATAATAATTAAAACCTAGCCTTTATGGTGATGATAAGCCAGCAGGCATATTCCTCCAATAAAATGGATGAACTCTCTGTTGTACCATGCTATGATAGGCTTTAAGGCTAAATATTGATGTTATTGGATTGAATGTAATTAAATATTTGTATGCCAATAGTCGGTCGTATTTATGATAAAGCTGGGATTAAGTGCCCAAATCAAATTTTATAATCTGGTGTGCATAATTATATTGGGAGGAGGAAGAGGGGGAGGGGTTATATTGGCTAGATAATAGAATCATCTGTACAACAGGAAGCCTCGATTAAGAGCGCAGAAAACTGGAATAAGAAGCGCCTTAATTCCTCTATTTGATGCTCTTTCAATTTCTCAAAATTCTGATTATTACGTTCTATTAAGTTCTTCAATCCTATACAATAAGCAAGTATTCCGTTTTAACCCTTTCTTTTGGGGATAATTACAGTATTTTTATCTACAAGGTATAGCTAAATACGCTGGAAATTGGTAGCTTTATTCGTAATTTTGGGCGAATATTGGTGTACTTTTATCTATCAACAAGTGATAAATTTAGTTAATTATTCACTGGGGGATCAACTAAATTAATTTATCAAAGATTATTGATGCGAGCGAGTTACCGAGGCAATTTTAAATGTCATTCGGGAGATTTCAGCGTATAAGATTTGGTAAACTGCCATCACCCAATAAAAAAGAATAAAATTTTTTTCCAACAAAAAACTATAAACTGGTATTAAAATTCTGTTCTGTAACTAAGTAACCAACACCCTTTAAATGTAAAATTAAAATACCATTATACTGAAATGAAAGTGTATACTTAGTTTAGAATCTATTAGGATGGTGTGAATCATAAATTTAATGTAAAATGGTTCAGTTTTGATGAAATAACCTAGAATATTTTGAAGTAAACATAATCACAGAAAAACCAAATTTTGAATGAAATTGCTGATTTTGGGTGATATTACCAAGCTTTGTATTTCGTCACTGGGTTTTTTGTTTACATATAATCCAGCCCGATCAGCAATGTTATCAATCGCCCCAATATATATATGTATGTATATCTAAGGATGCTGGTGATTCTGGGCGAAGAGATCGCTTTGCTTCAGCTTAATGCTTATTTTAGTGATACATTTGAAAATTCTTGTGCACTGTTTACAGAGTAGAAATGTATTAATGTTAACTTGCTTAGTGTATCAATACGCTTTTGTTGCTGGGTAATGATGACTTGATCAATTTTATACACTATAACTCAATAGGACTATTAAGAACTTCCCTTCATTCAGGATCTCGCGTATTTACTTTTCCTGTTTCTAATAGGGAATAAAACTGATAAGAAAAGCTCCTAAGAAAACCCGTAACGTTATTTGCTAGCAATATTATTTGGAAATTGGACTTAGGTGAACTGATTGGCTTATGAGGCAAACCATTTGGCATTATTCTCTAAACCGAATTTATTGATAAAAGTAAAGCTATGCGAATCAGAATGATTTCAATCCAAGAAAAAGAACAAAAGATCTATGAAATCTATTCACTTGAAAATTTAGCGAAGAATGCAGCACTATGCAAATTTTGTATACAAAGAAAACCCCATTACATACATGGGAGCTTTGTTCTTTTCTTTTCTTTTCATTTCTTTTTTTTTCTCTTGTTATGTTTCTATCGCGTAACGGCTGAGAACCACCACGCTTGAGTCGCAAATGAAGTTCATGGTTTTTAGGTTATTTGATAGACATAGTTAACAAGTTGAAGGTGAGATGAATTAAATAGCTCCAAGTAAGCTTTAGTTCTATTGTTACGAATGTGATATAAATAAATTCTATGAACAAGTAATATAGCAAGCGAATGGAAATCGAGCAATGTTTGAGATTACTAGAAAGTTTTATTTTTTTTGGTTTTTTGTATGAACGATTTATGGTGAATAGGACAGCTTTTCGTTTTTGTTGAGGAAAGTTAGGAACGTGAAGTCTGAAATCGATGCTCTTATAATTTTTTATTTTACTTTTTTTTGACGAACCAAATACCGACTCGTAAATTATTCGCTGAGAATATCTAGTCTGTCACTTGATTTTCCAAACAGTCACTGATAAGCCATATCAATATTTCCATTTACAGTCTAACGCTGAGTAACAACGGAATTGCTAATAAATTTTAGGACCGAGTAAACTCGTTTAAAGATTGCTGTTCTAAATTATCTATCTATCACATTGTTCAGATTTGATATTATATGATAAAGGCTTTATTGGGCATAGCAACAAACTCCGTTTTGCTAACAGCCTTAGTGAAGTAAACACACGTATCAAAAGCGTAGAATGTAGTAATTGAAATCAAACCTTTTCAAAATACTGCAATATGAAAAGGATAATTTAGAACAGTAGCTCTCTCGAACGTTATAGCAATAATTATATAGTTGGCTAACCGAAATAGTAACTAAAAGATCGCTTATGAGGTTGTCTAAGCCTCTAATAAATGATGAATGTAATTATTAGTGGAGAAGGAAAATTGTCGAGACAAATTCCGTTTTAGATCTAAATTTTATCACTTTCTAGTTCATCAGACGACTTGCGCTGCTACCCAAAATCGCGTGACGTGATTTATAAGGTGGGCCATACACTTAATCCTGTTTCAAGTGCGCCTCAGAAAGTTGATGTAAGGAATACGATTATGATTTAGCCATGCTTTTTAACCCAAACTTTCCATTAAAGTAGCAATAAATTCATAATAGCTTATAGCACACTAGAAGATAACTGCCGCTATATTTATGGAGTTAGTCGGATCAACTATCTGCTCAAATAGCGTGTAAAAAAGTTGAAAACAGATCTGATAGGCTGATAATCGTTGAGAAACTAAGGCGAATAGATGTTTTAATTGGGCACAAATTTATCGGGTTACTGTTGAGATTTCGTTTTTTTTTTTTTGGATCTGATTCGACACAAACTCGATCTTTGATGATAAGCTTTTAAAATTAGTAATTTTAATATTTTATTGGAATACACAGGGCGCAATTCATCTACCCAAATAATTGATTAAAACTGCCCCCTAGTCAATTAACTATTATTACAGTACTCTAAACAATGTTGTATAAATACTCTGGCCAAGCTTAATACTTGGTCTCATTCTACTTCAAGGTCCTAACTTATTCCCCTTTATACCACTTATTAGTACAATATACTCTGCTTCCAAATACATATTTTTTTGTTTATTTATATCCGAGTCACCCGGTCTGCCACTGCTTACAACTCGCGATATAAAAGACACTATACTTGAACTTTAACTTAGCCTACACTAACCAAAACTATTGTAAATTCTAATTCTGCTAATCTAATTGTATTTAATTGCTCATAAAAGCCCTGTATTTATTCTTTCATTCTCGCAACTCAAGTATGATCACAAAGAGAATATTTACTTTATTGACATGTATTTTTCTGCCATCGCTTACGAACTCTGCGCCAGTTTTCAATATAGGTATTTTATATCTCACCCCATTTTTACTCCATTTTTATCAAGGTTTTTATAACATCTTATTAATCACTTGATTTTTTTTTGTTTGAACTAGTCAACGATAAAGGTCTTGATGGAGATGTTTGTCCTTTACCAACATTAATGAGACTTGAGTGTCCATTGGTATGCGTAACAGATATAAATTTATGTCCCGATCCCGCAAGACCCAGCTGCGGAACTGGTGAAACGTACTGCGCTGATGGTGTTTGTAGAACTTCTTGTCCAGAAAATCTACTTAATCCCTGCCTGTGCGGAGTTTCGAGCTCTTTACTATCCCAAAATACTCTTTCCCTAATCCCTTGTAACACATTCATAGCAAGGAATATAACTAGCTATAATGCAACAATTTCAAACGAGAATAAGAACGTTTGTTTATCCCAAATGGGTCTAGGCAGTATAGAAGATTGGTCTTACAATATCACAGGGAATAGCGTGTATTTAAGCTGCCCCTCAGTTGAAGTTCCACCTCTAACTCTTAGAGAACCTGCATTCATGTTTTTTTGGATATTGATTGCTTCCCAAGCTGTCTTGTTTAGTCTTTGGTCTGCTTATAGGCGCGCCTTAGATAAAAATTCCGTTTCAGATTCTAAAAAAAATTCTCTAAACGAATTCAAAGCTAAAGAAATCTCAGAGGGCAGTGATTATCTATCAAAAAACAATGTTTCGATAAATCATTCCGAAAAGAGCCATCTTTCAAATGCCTCCTCTACCCTAGATAACGATACCAGGGGAGGAGACGGTGGAGTTAAACTACAAGGATTTAATAATTCGATATTCGGATCTATTGTTCTATATTATGTTCACTTTAACACCTTGGCTTTGATTGTGTTTTCCTTGATTATTTGCTTGGATTACTATGGCCTAATAACCGGAACTGGTGCCGGCCTGACTCATGGGGATTATGACTACAGTGGTGCCCTATTCATCATTAATTGGTCATACATGGCATTCTGGGTAATTGCACTAGTCATTTTTAGAGATAAAGTAAACAACTACTTCAAAATTAAAACAAGAATCAGAGACGCAAAATACATCCAAGTCCTACAAAATCGTGAAAATGTTATCTTTCAAAAAGATTCGTATGGAACTCTTGTTGAACTAGTCTTGAGAATTGAAAAAAGATTTAACGAACTGTTTAGTAAAAATTCATCTGTCACCACTTGTAAAGTAGAAACTAACAGCTCCAATGCTAAATTCTTTGAATATAACTGCACCCGATATGTTTATAACCCAGAGTTGGATTTCTATGAATCAATCTCCTACAGCGTTGGTGAAAACAATAATTCAATTCTCGAATTAAAATCAGGCCTTACCTCTGAAGAAGCTGAAAAACGACTCGGGTATTTAGGGCTAAACTTTATCTCTGTCACTGTACCTTCATTACCAAAAGCTCTTTTTTATGAGTAAGTATATCTTTTGCTATGTTATTTTTGTTTTACCTTGAAACTTTCTCATCACCATTTTTATTTTTATAGGTTCATGAACTTTTTCTACATTTATCAATTCATGATGTTATGGCTGTTTTATTATTATAATTACTGGCAAGTGTAAGTAGTTTTTTTTTTTAAATACTATTTTTTTTCTTTTTTTAAAAGCTTTTTGAAATCAAGTTGTTCAATTAAAATAATCCGATTATTTATCATAGAGGTCTTGCAAATACTGTAGTTATCTTAATATCAGCGATAACCAAAGTATATGTAAAAATTAAAGCAGAAACTCGTGTAAAAAAGTTAGCAGAATTTGAAGATACAGCTAATGTTATTCGCAGTGGAAAGCCTGAAAACATCAACACAAAAAATCTTGTTATCGGAGATGTACTGATTTTAGATACGAATAAAATCGCCCCTTGTGATTTGATCCTGCTTTCTGGAAATGTTACTGTAGATGAAAGTTCGCTTACTGGTGAAGCAATGCCCGTCAGAAAAATACCGCTAAAAAGTAATAATATTGCATATGATAAATATGCATCTGATAAAATTTCAACAATTCTATCTGGCACAATGATTCTACAATCCAAATCAATAAGCGAAAAAGGAGCCCTTGCATTAGTAACTGCTGTCGGAACATCAAGTGAAAAAGGAAAGCTTATTCACAAAATCCTCTTCCCTAAGCAAATCCAATTTATTTTCAACCTTCAAATGAGAGTTATTATGGCAGTTTTAACTATACAGGGTCTAATTTGGTTTGGAATGATCCTCTGGCTGCTAAAAAAGAGTGCTGTTGCATCATGGTTTTCAGCAATGTACGCTCTAGTCGAGATTATTTCGCCAATATTACCCGCCGCCCTGGTCATTGGCCAGACTATTGCTGTTGGCCAGCTTAAAAAGAAAAACATTTTCTGCGTTGACGTTCCGCGTGTTGTCGTTGCTGGAAAAATTCAGATATTCTGCTTTGATAAAACTGGAACTCTAACAAACTCATTCTTAGATTATTTTGGAATTTCTCAAGTTTCTACGCTGATAAACAACTCTGACACAAATGAAACACACTCACAATCACCTACACTTGGTCCGATAACTAACGAAACTAGCAAATACTCTAAAATCTGCACTCTTGGGCTAGCTTCTTGCCACTCAGTTTCTGAACTTGATGGAGAACTTATTGGCAATCCAGTCGACATAGAAATGTTCAAAAATACTGGCTGGACTTTGAAAACGCAATCGGATAAGCAAAATCCTTTAATAGTTCCTCCCAATAATGGTCTTGATGCATCTGGAAAAACTTATGAGCCGATCCAAATATTAAAAGAATTCGAGTTCCAACACCATCGCCAGTCTATGAGCGTTTGCGTTCAGGAAGTGGATTCAGGGAACGTATACAGCTTTGTAAAAGGTTCCTTTGAAAAAATTGCAGAAATCGTTGACCCAAAATCAGTTCCAAGCGAGTACTTCGATGTAGCTAAAAATCTGGCCAAAGAAGGCTGCTACGTTTTGGCACTTGCATACAAGTCGCATGGAAAAGCCGACGCTTCGAAGTTTGCTAACATTGACAGAGATCAAGTTGAATCTGACGTTAGACTTGGTTGCATTATTGCGTTTAGGAATGAACTGAAGCACGATACTAGAGATGCATTAAACGAAATATCAATGTCTAATACTCGCAACGTTATGATTACTGGCGATACTACGCTAACAGGAGTTCATATTGCCCGCCAATGTGAAATGATCAAAAAAGGCTATTCTGTCATTTTGGGAGATATTGACAGCGAATCAAATAGTTTATCTTGGAAAGACGTTGATACTAACAGAATGTATTCGAATGATGAGATTTTTGGACTCCTTCCTTCTAATGTCGAGCTAGCTTTATCCGGAAAAGCTTTTACTTTCATTTGTAATATCGGCAAAATCCGCGATATCTTGCTACGTGTTCGAGTATTTGGAAGAATGACGCCTCAAAATAAGGTTGTTTGCGTAAATTTGCACATGGAAAAAGGTATAACAGCAATGTGCGGTGACGGAGGAAATGACTGCGGCGCATTACGTGCTGCCCATGTTGGCCTTGCTCTCTCAAACTCAGAAGCTTCAATAGTATCGCCATTTAGCTCAACAAATAAATCTATATACTCGTGTGTTGAGCTAATTTCTCAAGGAAGAGGTGCTATTGCAACCTCTTTTGCAAACTACAAATTTTTGATTCTATATGGTCAAACAATGGCTATGTTTAAGGCATTTTCCATGTACTACTCCGTAACTATTTCCCAGCCTGTTTGGATCACTGTTGACGCCTTTATTTCGGTTGGAATGTGTTTGTCGATCTCTTTAAGTAAGCCTATCAGTAAGCTTTCTCCTACTAGGCCAACTGCAAAACTGCTGGGCGCGCAGACTCTTGCCTCTGCTTTAGGCCAAATTATCATTAATTGGCTATACATGATAGTCCTATTCATTATACTATATAAGCAAAGCTGGTTTAAATGCCATGAATTTGATTCAAGCACAGTTGATTTTAAGAAATGGTGGCTGCTTGGAGATAACTACGAATCTGAAATTCTCGGTCTAGTGATCATGATTCAATTTGCTAACTGTGGGCTAATATACAACTTTGGCTACAAATTCCGTCAAAGATGGTATAAAAACTATGTCCTCCTAGCTGTCTACACTGGCTTTATTTCTATTTTCAGCTATATTATGCTATCTACACCAAACAGACTAGGATGTATGTTTAGAATGAATTGTGGAGACCCAGATGTTTTGGAGAGCTTGGGATACAAGAAACCAAACTTCTACATCGAGCCCTATAATATCCCCCAAGGACATAACGTAATTCCAAAAAACTTTAGACTATTTTTGTGGATATTCTGCATGTCTAATATTTTGGTTGGTGTAATTTGGGAGACTTTCGTTGTTTTAGGACCAGTAGGAAGCTTTTTTAAACGTAAAGCACAAAAATCAAAAACTGAATGATTTTAGACATTACTTTTATTTTACATCTTGCTTTTTGGTATATTTAATCTAATCTTAACTGATATCCATCTTTTACTACTTAATATCAACAAATTATGTTTCAAATAAATATTATCTTTTTTCTTATTATCAAATCGACTATTAGCATCGTATTTTAAATAGCTAATCACTTCGGCTGTCTTAGCCTCTATAATTAACGCAATAAAGCTCTACAGTAACACATTGAGAAATATTATTCTTAAACCAAGAGCATTTTATTGTTATAAACTAATTATTTCTGGGCTTGGAAAATTTTTTCTTTTCAAACGTGCCAATAATATCGCAGAGAATTATTGGTAAATTTTTATAATCTTATAGTTTACACTTTTATTTTTTCAAGTTTTTTCTTAAAAATAAAGGATCTTTAAACTATCAAACCTGAAGACTAACGGCTTCAATATTTTAATCGTATATTGATTAGCTCATCAAGAGCTACTTTATGGTAAAAGTACGAAAAATATATCCAAAGTTTAAATAAAGTTAATTAAAGTTAAATTTTCACCTCAAGAGTACGACTAAAAGCTCTAAACTTGGCCAGTATCACACCAAATCTTAAGACATCTTTGGATTCTGAATAAACCTTATGATCTGGAGTATACGTTAGTAAAAATTATATATACTATAAAAAAATTTTTTTTGAGAAGCTCTGACATAAGTAATAAAACTTTTTTTTTGTTGTCATGGGCTGCAGTTTGGTATATATCTCAGGTTCTTAGGATAAGTATAACCTAGACAATAAAATTCTGAGCGTCCAAGTTCAGAGCACGCCTTTAATTAGTCAATTTCCAGTAAAAAAATGCGGAATCGATCGATTTCAATTAATTTGACGATTCCAACTAATTTGCAGCACAAAAAAATTACTGCATAAATAAAAACAAAAAAAATCACTAAAATCACAAAAAACTAAAAAAAAAAAGCTTTAATTTACCAGCTATGGTTATAAGAAAGCCTATTAAGCGCGCAAGGATGTTATTTAGCGACGCTGTAAAAAGCGACGACCACGATAGGACTTCAAATGAAGTCTATTATCGTAAAAATACTAAATATCCTAGGGATGTCAACCTCAAGAAGGTCACAACCAAATTTAAACCACAGATAAACAAAAAAATCATGACTATTGATATGGGAAATTATGTATAAGTGTCCCTAAAACATCTAGTAAATGGAGGTAGCCAAAGCTGCTTGAAAAAGATCGGTAGCGGAGGCTCAGACCTTAAAATCGGCTGCTCCTGGCCTCAGTTCAAAGTACATCATATAGATTCCATAGATAGAGTCGAAGACTCTATAAATTGGACATACCACACTAGACACGATGACCAGATTGCAAAAGCATCATATTTTATCTTTGATAAAATCGAAGATGCAAAAGAATTCATGTCATTAAAAACGGAATATGGTAAAAAACAGATTGATAGGTACCAAATGGTTAAGCTTGAAGAGGATATAACCGAAATTAATGTCCCTAACTACTGGGACGTTGGAATTTTATCAATGATAAAAATTATAAAGGATAAAATAGAACCTTTGGCCACAATTTTTGACATATGTGCGTGGTGTAAAAAAAGGGAAAAGCTATTCATCCATATGGGATAAAAATCCTTGTTAAAAAATTGAAGCAGGAAATCGAATTTCAGCTCTTCCTTGAACATGATTCTGGATTCATAAATCTTTTCTACAAAGGATGTAAAGAGGCATGCAGTTATTGCAAGTCTACAGGGAATTATAAATCGGAATACGAGGTCCTAAATAAAATTATTAATGATAGAAAAGCCCGCAATAGGAAAAATAAAATTTGTTTTGTTTTTAAGACCTCAGAGGCGAAAATCTCAGAATTACCAGCTGATCTTTCTCGAGAATCTGGGCAGCAAATTCCAAAAAAAAAAAACATCACTTATTGACCAGAAGATAGTGAGAGCTACCGAGCTACAAATACATCATCTATAGATGATATAGTAACACCAAATATCAATTCTGTAACCGTAATTAGAGATACTTTTGGGCTAAAAAAGCATCCTGCGGGGGAAATATGCCATAATATTTCATCTCATCCCTCTATCATAGAAGATATCTCTAAAAGTGATAGCATAAGGGACGAAACTATGGGTGATGTGATCCCATCGAAAATAAACGAAGGAAAAAAAAACAGTTATTTATAGCGATGATTACCAAGAATCTTCAGATTACGAAGAATAGAGCTCTCCCATCCGGGCTAAAAAAGAATTTGGCACAAATAATCACGTTCAAAATAGCTCTGATCGAAACAATACACCATCAGAACATACATGCATTGCTGAAAAGTCCAGACTGGGTAAAATAACTTAGGATTAATTTCTAAAATATGTCTCTAATGTAGATAGAGCACCTCAATGATCCAATGCTGCTAATATAAACATGGGCTCTGACCTAGTAGGCGAGTCTTTCACAGACACTGAAATTTCTGAAAGCCCAATTTGAAATATAGAAAATTAAAATTAACATTAAAAACCCAAAAAAAATACAAAAACAAAAAACAAAATGATAAGTGCTTGGTACTCAACGCCCAAGAGCTCAAAAAAAAACACTGTAAAAAAATACGTTATACTCAATTCTGAGCTATTTGAACAATATTTCTTTATAAAAAAAATCAAACAACGAAACGGGCTTTGGAGACACAAAATTCACTCCAGGGCAGGCGAAAAAGTTATTTTGGGAAAATCCGAAATAAAAAATATTAAAAATGCACTGCACGCCAAAATTAGGCTAGAAGAAAGTAAAAAAAACCGATCCAGAAATCTCATTGGAAGGATCGTGCAGATCAAAACTGATAAAAATACAATAAATTCAGACAACAAATGACCACATATGGAACCCCAAGTGTTGCGGTAAATTATAATTCAGACTATCAAATGCTAAAAGTTATGGCTTTTAACGTACGGGGAATAAAAAATATTAAAGAAGAGCTAGAAAACTGCATTAATAAAAATATGCCTGATATTATAGCTCTCCAAGAAACGTTCTTAAATAAAAAGACTTACAGATATAGAATACCTGGATACACCACTATAGAGTCAAACGCTGATTTGACTAAAGGCGGAACTGGGCTACTACTAGCAGTTAGGAATTAATCTGGTTTAATGATTAGTGAGTATAAGCATTCACAAACTTGGCTATCTGGTACCATGAATGGTATTTTCATAAAAAAAAATTTTGAGATTTTAATAACCAATGTACATATTCCAAGTAGCAGAATAAGAAAAAAAAAAGTATTGGGGAGCTAGAAAGCTCGTTTATGCGCACAAATAAAAAATTCAATATGCACATATTGCTTGGTGACCTTAATATGGACTCACCAGCCTCAATAAGATTCATCACAAA
>LSSN01000338.1:0-13320 GCA_001970855.1 Smittium culicis
ACTAAGACTAAGACTAAGACTAAGGGGATTCGAAGAGTGTTATTTATTTTAAAATTTAAAAGAATAAGGGTATAGAATAAATGTAAATAAATAATACACTTAAAGAAAAATTGGGAAAAAGGAAAAAGTAGTAGTTTATATCCTTTTTCACAATTATCCTTTAAGGATTACTTTAATTATTATATTTGTAAGATAAACAAAATAAACTATAATGTTTATTTGTATTTACCTTATCAAACATCCAAGATCAAACATTGAACATCAATCACAAATAATTGATCTTCTAGAATGTTCTAGATTTAATATGTCTCCACAAACATATTAAATCACATATTTAATCTGGAATGATTAATATATTAAATCATATATTAAATTTGGAATGTTTAATATATTAAATATTTGTGGAGATATTCAATATATTAATATATGCAGGTCATGTGCATAACAAATATAAATAATACTAAATAATTGAATTTATGTTGAACAAAAAACTTTATGCAAAATTTATTCTTTTGAGAATCATACTAATCAGAAAAAATTCTTATAAAGTAATCCTATTATATTTGTTTATAAAATTTTCTCTATAAAAGCATTTAATATATATATAATTATAATAAATATATTTTATGATATAATTAATTTTTTGAAAAAAATACAATATACACCCAGTAGCCCAAATATCTGCCAAAAATTTTAAAGAAAAATACTTGAAATCTTGGAATAAATGAAATAATAATACATATTTCAGTAAATCATTTAGCTTGTGAAAAATTTAAACAAGATATAATAAGTACTAATATAGTAGAATGAACTATTTCGTTGTATCTCGTTAATCTTTTTTGAATAATATGGAAATTTTAGATAGAAATAAATCATGGACTCAATGATATCATCTAGCTTTTTAAATTAAAGAATTATTTGCAATTTCTTTTAGAAAATTTCGATTTATTTTGATTTAAAAGTTATGAAAACGAGTAGGAATTATTATAAACCTATTAAATTAATCATTTCAAGACAAATCATTTTAAAATTTAAATACAGAGAATTCATGTTTAATTATTTTACCATAATTTTATTATTTATCGATACGTTTGATTTTATATTACAACAAAAAAATTTTTACCTATTTTTTGTTGCGACAGCTAAAAAAGCATTTTAAAAATAAAAAACATCCACATTTAATATTTCGTGTTTTCACCTATAATAAATGTAATTAACATTTTTTTGAATTATATCTGTTTAATTTGGTTTTGAAACCAATATTTTATATTTAAATGGTTCAAATTTGTGGTTTAAATTATTGAAAGAAGTAAATCCCATAAAGTTCACATCGAAAAGATTTAGTTAGAATAACAGTTAAATATATATTTAGATAAAAATTCTGACTAAAATATAAAAAATTAACTTGATCCATACATGGGCTATTCAATTTAAATATGTATTTACATAACTTTTTCAAGTAACCACTCACCAAGTGATAAATAGATAAATAAATTTTAGCCTTCAAAAGCTTGACAGATTGCATCGGATATCCATTGATTTTGAAGAAAACTCCAAACACTATGAAAAAAACATAATAACATATCAAAAATTTAATCAAAAATGAATTTATAAAACTAAATAATAAAATTGATTTTTTTGATTTTGATACCAAAGACATAAAATGAGATATAATTTATGGAACTGAGATTATTTTTTTTTGATTATGAATAAGCACATAAAAAATAGTTAAGCTCTATCGGAGCCTGAGTAATAAAAGTCCAATTAAAAAACTAAACATAATATTAAAAATTTTAATTTAGTATTTGTATCAATAAATGCCTTTATTTATGTTATTTCAGAGGGCAGTAATTATTTATAAAATAATTAAGGTTTATTCAAGGTCAATAGTGATTATTCTATCAGAAAAAATACTTATGTCTTTTTTTTTCATATCATGGGTTTGAATCAAAAATTTTTTTACTTTGACAATGACGTAAATAAAATCAAATAATTACAAAAAAAGTCATAAGTAATTGAAAAATTCAACTTTATTCATTTTTAAACTATATAAAAAGAGCTAAAATGAGTACGAAAATTATATTTAAACCGTCAAGAAAAGGCTTTTTTATAGTAATACACGCCTAAAATTGCTCAAGTAATTTAATATTTTATTCTTGGTGTGGTTAATTAGAAAAAAATGTTAGAATTATGTAGTTTATACGAGTACATATGTTAAAATAGACTCTTTATTCGAATTTATTTACAAGCACACCAATAAGCAATATATAATTATAATGTTTAAACTTTAATATAATTGAAAATGTTTACATAACTTTAATCAAGAAAAAGCTAGTAAATAAGCAATAAATACAATAAAAATCAATTTGCTAAATTTTGTAGTAGTTAAAATTTCATGTTTTTTCTCTTAAAAAAGGTTTTATTTTCATGATATAAAGTATATTTTATTAATTATAAAAAGCTCTTCAAGGTATTTAACCTGTGTTTATGAAAGCCGATTAAGTTTTAAAATAACGAATATATTTTTTAATTATTTTAATTAAACCTTTGTTTAATTGATTTTTACTTTTCTTATTTAATAAGCATATTTAAATTATATATTAAATTTGATTTTTATATTTATGAATTCTTTGTATTCACAAAACTTTTAAAATTATTAGATAAAACCTATTTATACTAAACTATAAACTAAATTTTATAAACGTAATAACATAAAATAATGTTAAATCAGAGAAGGAAAAAATCCATTTGATATTATATTAGTTGAAAAATCTATTTTAATTTCTAATTTCGTTTTTTTATCCTTGATTGATCATTTGTGTTAATTTTTTAAAAAATTTTAATATTATTTTTTCGATAATATAAAGTATATCCTCATATAGTTGATTTCAAAAATTTTCGATATAAAAACCAAGAAAATTGATTACTATTAATTTCAGTATTCAATGAGAAATTTTTGGGTTTTATTTTAATGTATAAATGTCATCGTTTCTTATTTATTTAAATTTTTATTTGCATATTTAAATACACTTTCTTTCAATCAAAATTTGCTCTACAAAAAATTAAATTATATGAATAATAGTGTGTTAAATTTTAATACAGTTAATAGATTAATGCTTTTTTTTTTTTTTGAATTATAAAGAATATCAGCGAATAATAGATATATCTAAAAATATTATTACAGCTTTTTGCGTAATATTTATATAATTATAAAATTAGTAAATTTCAATGATATAAAATGAAATATTTATATGATTTATATGATTTATAAATACCAAAATATTTTTATTGAATAACAATCAAAATATTAAAGAAATAGAATTTAAAAATGTTATTTTACTATCCCCTAGGTTAAAATATATCCCAATTGTTGGTATTGAAAGAAATTTTCTTGTATATTATTTTTATTTCTCAATTTAACCGTTTATAATTGATTTTAAACACAGTTTTTATTTATTTTGTAATAGATTTAAATGATTTAATATTAAAATATACATTTAGTAATCTAAATTCAATATACATATTTGGAAACTTTATTTAAATGCTGATCATGATGATATTTTTTTATTTTAAAATATTTCTTTTTTCAAAAGTTTCAGCTCTTCTTCATTTAAGAATTTTTGAGCTGGAAAAAAAGTAGCTAATTTAATTATTATTGCCAGTATTAAATCATTTATATTATTTTATTATTAGTATAGGCGATTCTAAATTATAAGAAAAAAATAATTATTAATTTTACAATATTGCAACTATCAAAAATAAATAAAATAAACAGGTAAATTAAGATTAGCTTTATTTTTTGGCTTTAAACGAAAAAATACTTTATGTGGATATTGGATTGAAATCTTAGTTTGATTGGTCGAAATGGTCAAAATAATATACGTACTAATTATATTTTGATTGATTTTTTAATAAATATTTATTTATTCTATTTTATTTAATAATTACGCTATTTAAACATTATTTAGTAGGCTACGAAAGAATATATATAATTTTCTATTTTATCTATGTATATACCATAAGGATTTACTTTTTTTTTTAATAAATTTATATTAATTTTGAATAATGGAGACTATAATTTTCATTTCATTTGTTTTTATATTGTATAATTTGATTTTTTTAGATCCTGATCTAATTCGAAATCAATTTCTATTGATTTCAAGGTTTTTTTGAAATTTAAAATTTGAAATTTGATTAAATTCTGGTTTTTTATAAACTTTGAATTTCAAGCTAGCTCCAGTCTTAAATAATAGAGTAAATATTTAATTCATCTAATTTATTTAATATATAAACTTTATTTATATTCAAATAGCTTGGGAAACCTTTCCGAATATCAATTTTTTATAATGACTTAAAATTTTATTTCATTTTCAAAATTTAGTGTCATTTGTAATATATAGAAATAAATTCTTACGACTTAAGCCAACCAAAAATTTTTTTTTGATGTTTTTCGATTTAATTGAGCCTAATTTTAAACCAGACCATATTACAAAATATTATCCACGCAGTGAATTTATTTTTAGGATATAACCATTCAGTAAATAAATTTCTGAAATATAATATTATTAAATTGCTATTAATAAATTTTAAAAATCTGTTATTCTAGGTTTAGTTTCAGTCTAATTATTAGTGCCCAGCAAAAAAATTTTCCTAGAAATTGATAGCTTTTTGGCTTTCTTAAATTTTAATAACGTTAACTGTACAAGATTATTAGCCTAAAGAATAAGTGTAAATATTAAAATATTTATTTAGGTTCTAATAATAATGAAATATTGCTATAAAAAATTCTGATTCAGTTAAATCAGCACATTATTATAGAAAATGTTTAAAGATACTAAAACAGTAGTTGGAACAAAATAAATCGAAAAAATTTTAATTCGTAAATTTTAGCTCACAAATTTTAATTTAAGAGTTTTCTCCTTTAACTTTGGTACCCCTTTAACTAATTTCTAAATATTTCTCTGAGTATTAAATATTTTCTTATAATTTTTCATTTATTTTCCTCATTATTTTCTATTATTTTCCTGAAATTTAAATTAGTAGTTCTGTTTTCATTATATCAGCAGATAGTATTCTTCCTCGTGTTAATAACTGAGGTCCAGGTCATCCATGGATTATAATCACACCTCATAAGTCCATAAAATACTTAAAATATTGATTAATTTTATTTTTTTGGATATGAAAATTTTCTATTTTCTTTATCACGATAAAAAAATATTATTATATGATTACTAGATAATTTTTTAGATAATAATTAATATTCTAAATTTTCAATACCGATAGAATTATAATCAAATAGAAGCTACTGATAAAATATTAAGATATTACTATTGTTATTGTTATTCTTTTTGTTTTACGTTTTTTATAATAAAATTTATATACACTAAACCCATTCACTAAACTATTTTCTACGAATTCTTGATATGATAATTGCATGCTTTGGTCATCAATTTATTTTGGTTATAAGATGAAATCAATTATTTATACAGAATTTTCAGCTGAGAGTTGTTCCGGCCCTCCTCCTTAATTTAAGTACGTTTCGAGCATATATCATCTCTTATTTTAAAATTATAAGTAAATTGTATTAATATTTTCCCTATTTTAATGAATTTTTTCCTGAAGAATGGTAAAATATGCTAATATAGATAAAATTTAGACTGTAATATGGCATTCACCGATTTTTCTTTTGAATTTTTTTGATTTATGCCTAAATATAAGTCATTGGTTTATATTTTTTATACTTGTATATTTTTATTTTTAATAAACTCAAATGATATCTTTTCACTTCTGAAAACAATTCCAAATGTTTAAAGTGTAAAAAATTTTCAACTATTTATATTTAAGCTCTACCTAGTTTTTGATTACTTTAACTATTATTTTGAATCGCCTAAGAGTTATACGCAAAGCTGCGAGTTTTATTTATTTTTTTAATTTTAATTTACTAGTTACCATTTTTTACAAAAATATTATAATATCAGCATACGCTAAAGCTTTAAATCTTATTTCATGAATTTGATTTCTTTTGAGTTTAGTTCTAGCGTTGCTGATATTGAGTTTACAATCATGCTTTAAAATGGATTCTATAAATGAAATACTTGATTCAGCTCTTCTCCAATAAGAATCCAATTAGTTTCTAAACTTCAAAATTTTATTTTAGCCTTTGAATAACATTAAATTAGCTGGATAATATTGGCGTATTAGTCAGGAAAACCAGTTTTTTTTTTTGAAATTAATCAATGAACTTTCATTAAATCTTACCATAAGCCTTCAGTTGGTTTGTTAACATACCAACTTCATTGGTATCTGCTGGATTATCCAAATCATATTCTATTATTAAATTGGATGTATATATTATCAAAAAATTATTCGTTTTTGTATAAACCTATTTTGAAAACTGATAACTATTATATTGCGACCACTTATGAAATCTATCCTGGTACTTTAGTAAGAATTATTGAGACTCATTTAATCAACGGAATCTGTCTCCTGTAATCAATAGCATTTACAGTTCTTTGCTTAAGTAGTAACATTATACTTTAAATGCTAAAATCTTCTGATCTTCTGATCTTTTGAAATTATTATAATATTGTATAAATATACTTGTTAATATCGTTGATAGATTTCTCGATTTATTCTTTTAAAAGTCAGAACTATCCTATCAATACCGTATGAAGATTTATATTGCGGGCTTTTTACTAATAATTCAACCTCATGCGAGGCAATAAATTTTTTAATTATATTTTTCGTATAAAACTATTCTTATATCTATTTTTCTTTATTTTTATAATTTTTACTTGCTCATTTTTATTAAAAAAACATTATAAAATTCCGATAAAGATTTTTAAATTATCGCCAGGATATTAATTTTTGACGCTATTGGTTTTATTTACTAGCTTTCTGTCAATATACATATATAATAAATTCCTGAAATAACTTTAGTTTGCTATATTTTATAAAATATAAATAATATAAAACTTTAGGGTATTCAAATTCTTCTTTCCATATATCACATGGCCTCATTACCAAAGATTAATGTTCATATTTCCGAATTTCTTTAATTATAATATATCTATATATAAATTATCAATATTATTTGGATTATATTGAACACTAGATTTTTGCAATTTATATTGTTAAATTATATTAATTTTTCATTCTCTAAAAGCTCTATTTTTCCAAAACTCCTTTTTTTTCTTGTGTCTAATAGTATTATTTTTTAAATATTCTTTAAATCTGGATAATTGTTCAATTTTTGATTCATAATTCAAACATTAATGTAAATATCAACAAAGTCTAGCATATCATGTTTGCTTAAGTGCAAAGTATTTATATTCGAGGTAAATGGATATATACATTTTCTTTATTTATTTTTGTTTTTTTGGTATTTAATGGTAATAAATAATCAACTACTTGCATTTGTGAGTTAAAAATTTTTTAGTCTATATGCACTGTTAAATTTTTCTATTTGCGAATTTGAAAATATATATTTTATAGAACTGAAATTAAATTCCCGCAATGGTTCATCCAGGTAAAAGGATTATGACAGATTTTTAAATCCGCTTTTAATTAACTAAGCCTAATTTATTGGATATTTTTTGTATTCTATCCCAATCTATTTTCTAGTTATATTTGAGCTTATTTAATTATTGAATATAATCATGCTGAAAACTTCAATAATGATCGAATTACTTTTTTAATGAACATTTTAATTTTTTTCGTAAGTTTCCCCCCTCAAAATACTGATAGTAAGACATTAAAAATTTATTATGATTTTACCATTAAAATTTCCAATTTTTATAGCCGTTACTAGTATTCTTTAGTTATTATTTTCACATTTTTCTACAATTTTATACTTTTAGTGTTAATTAATGTTAGCTGTTAAATATGATCAGACATATTTAATAAACTCGAATGTTTATGGGTTTTCATTCTTGGCCAAATAAAAATAAATTTATAATCAGATTATAAAATTTTTAGAATTTTTAAATGACAAAAATGTAATTTTACTCTTCGCTCCGTCTATGGGATCGGGTATTTCTAGGTTATTAAAGCTATATTACTAAATCATGTAAGGATAATATAAACACTTTTTTTTTATTGACCAAATTACAAGATAGTACCAAATCATCTTATATATTTACTAGAAGCGACTACAGTTAATAATATTTGATCATTTTTTCAATATTAAAATTTACCGACCTATAGCCACAAAAATTATCTGGCTATGTGCTTTATGTGTAGTTTAGCATAGATAGGCAAATGATAGTTATTTTATGCTAATATAATTTCTGGACTGTATTGCAAGAGTATTTGTTTATTTATTCGATAGCTATCAAATGTTAATATTTATAATAAAATTAGGTGTAAAATTCTAAAATTAAAAAAAAAGTAAGTAAAAGGCATATAGAGGGTTTTGGTGGGTTGGATAGCTTTACAAGAGTAGTTTTGATATTAAGATGGATTTCATATTTTTTAGAGTATATTGCAAAGTTGATCAAACAAAAAGAGAGATCTTTAAAGTGTTAATTATATTAATTGCAACTTTTTTATCAAACAAATAAAACTCCATGTAATTAATTTTTTTTAAGCATAGTTTTATAATATTTTGGTAAGGTGTTATCAGTATGATGTTATTTTTTTATAATTGTACATTCTAGGTTAAGTTTTATTATAAAAAATAAATATATCAGTGACTAACCAAGATTAAATTATTACCATTTTGCCAGCTAATAAAACATAAGCATTGAAGGATTAGGAATGGAGAAATGTATAAGGGCGAAATAGCTATATATTTCAGCTATTTTAATGGGCAGTTAATGGGAGGGGGGGATACGTAATCAGGTGCAAATCATGAGCGTTTAAAATAAGATATGTATTACATACCAGTATAAATGTATTATTTATAAGCACAGTTTATTGAACAATTAGATATACTTATAGCAATATCTTCATAGATTGTGCGGGGCAGGGCGAGGAGGAGGAGGATATTTTTATGCTTTTGTTTATGGACAAAGCTGTGGAGAAATTCAGTTATAGTTACGAGTTTGAGGTAATACCTATTGATTGGTGAAACATTATTTCTGCGTTATTCAGAAAATAAGACTAGTGTGCAGCTAATATTTTAATTTATGGAAAGAGTGAGTATTCTTTCTGGCACAGCCTACAGAAAAGATGTCTCAAATATTAAATCAGGCAGTCTACTAGGTATTTCATTAACCCTTACCCGCGCCGTAGACTATTTTTGACCTACAAAATATAGCTAACATCGTTCAAATAAAATAATTTAATCCCAAGACCTTATGAATTATTGGCATATTTTAACTTAACAGCAAATAATAAATTTGCTTATAAATCATAAACGAATAAATAAATTGAATTTTTCCAAGTGTGTAGGACGGGAAAGGGTTAAGCACCTTTATTAGTGCTTTGTAATAGGTAGAAGCCAATCATATTCAAATCGGGTTAAGAGATAAAGCTTGGAGTCTTGTGATACAGTACCTATTGGCCACAGCCGCCTTTTGGAGATGTTCAGCTAATTCGATAGATCGATTATTTTCCAGATTCGGAGATATTTGATGGATCAGCGTTTATTCCAGGCTATGGTTGGGTGGAGCTATTATAATCAGATAAAACGAAACAAGTGGATGGTTTTAAATGAAATAACCAATAAATGATCAGGTATTTGTGGGGCTAGCAGGATTGCTGAAGAGAAGTTTAAAGGATGAGAATCACTGACTAATAGCTGGCATGGCTAGACATCGATCATTGGCCAGGCTTCAGAAGGAAACTCCATGTTCCTCAGCATTCATAGTATATAGTTGCTGCGTACGTCTACACTTTAACTCTGGAAACTCAAGTCTAGCAATTTATTGGCTAGTAATTCATAATATTATCTTGGCTAGCGTTTGATTGATGCAAAGAGATAAGGCTTTTGTTCGCATAGGTTGCAAAACCTCAATTTTATCCCAAAACCCCAAGCTTATTTATAGAGATAATACAAAGCACATAAATTAGTCATGCCCAATCATAGACTATTTCACCAATTCTCTGCCATGATGATTCGATAACTATTTTTAAATTTCTATGATATTTGGTACCCATTTCATATCTACCAATAGAGATTGAGAGCTATAAAATAAATAAATTTATGAAACATAGTTGGCCAACTTTCACGAATGGAAAATGGAGCTGGTTTTATGGGGGCATATTATATCTGGAAATTGGAGCTTTTTTTTTTTTATTCGCAGAATTTTATTGGTATGGATATCGGACCTGAAGCTGGAATTGGATTAAAAAAAGGCCCAGAAATTAAACTCAGTCGCTAAATGCCGTCGAAAGCTAAAATAGGCCTAACTCTTCCCTCCCCAACTCCTCTCTGGAAAAAGAAGCAATAGCCCTCGATAATTTGTCTAGATTCTACTTCATTGTTTATTTACTTTTTTCAGTCCCTTAAGAAAAATTTTTTTCTGTTAAATTTCCAAATCCTTTTTTTTATTGTGACAATCTTTTGTTAGCTTGAAAATCTCAACTCTTTTCTTTTGTTTAATATTGTTTAGAATCATCAACTGGTAATTTATCTTTTCTAATACATCTCTATATATCCCTTTTTAAGCTCTTCTTTCTAGTTTCCATCTCCATATTTACTGTATCTCTATTGCTACTATATAGATCAGTCCTCTCCCATAAGCCCTCACATTAGCCACTCTCACACAACCCCACTCCTTCCGCCAACCTTCACGAATTTAAAAAAAAAAAATCAATAAAATGGAAAACAACGCCATCAACATCCAAAAAAAGGAGCAAGATGATCAAGCCCCAACTCCCCAAAACACCCCAATCTTCACTGCACCAATCAGCAGCTCCACCACCGCCTCCGCTACCAGTTAGTATCCTTTAAATATAATATCCCCTAAATCATTTTTATTTCCTCTCTATCATCATCCCTAACTTATTTTACTATACCTTCTTTAGACAATCAAATGTTGAACAACCCTGCTCTTAGCCAATTGTTGCAATCTCGTCTAGGTAATTTGGCTGGCTCCCCTTCAGAGTACATTCAAAAGCTCCCAAAAGCTGTTCGTGATAGATTGTCTGGCTTGCAATTTTTGCAATCTAAGCATACTGAACTCGAAGCCCAGTTCCACAAGGAGATCCTCGAGTTAGAAAAGAAGTATAACGCCCTCTACAACCCTTTGTACACCCGTCGCTACAACATCATCTCTGGTGCCGAAGAACCCACCTCTGAAGAAATTCAAGCTGGTATCGAAATCTTGAAAGAAATGGACCCTGAAGCCGCTTCCTCCATCACTGAATTGGACGCCAACGACCAACCCATCCAAGATTCTGCTGAAAATTCCAAAGGTATTGACTCCTTCTGGCTCACCACCCTCCAAAACCACCCCCAGACCCAAGAAATGATCACCGAAAAAGACTCCCAAGCCCTTGAGTACTTGGATGACTTGCAAATCTCTTACTTGGAACCTGGACCTGGTTTCCAAGTCATCTTCAAGTTCAGAGAAAATCCTTTCTTCTCAAACTCTGAGCTCACCAAATCCTACAACTATACCCAAAGCAAAATCAGTGGTGAGCTTGTCTTTGCTAGCTCTGAAAGCTGCAAAATCCAATGGAAACCTGAAATGGACTTGACCATCACCGTTGAAACTAAAAAACAACGCCACAAAACTACCAACAAAACTAGAATCGTTAAAAAGACCGTCCCCACTGAATCCTTCTTTAACTTCTTCGAAACCATTCCAATCCCCAGCGACGAAGACGACTCTGAGGAAGCCGAAGAAGCCCGTGAAAGACTCGAAGCTGACTACGAGTTGGGTGAAGAAATCAAAGAAAAGATCGTCCCAAGAGCTATCGACTGGTTCACCGGTAAAGCCCTCGAATATGAAGACTACAATGATGAAGAATTCGATGACGATTTGTATGACGAGGAAGACGAGGATGATGAAGATGATGACGATGATGAAGACGATGACGACGAAAACTTGAGCAGATCTCAAAAAGAAACTGAACCCCCACAGTGCAAACAACAATAATTTTATTCATTATACTCATTCCTCTTATCTTATAATATTTAAGTTGCTTTGCCTTTTTTTTTATAATCCTTTTTTAATATATACAAGTAAATACAAATTGTTCAACCGCCTTCCTTCCCTTTACTCATACCTATTGATCCGCGTTGTTTATAATAGTAATAAATCACCTGTATATTTATATTTTGTTATCATAAATATTATTGTTTTCTTAATAATCAAGTAACTAAAAAAAAAGAATAGTTTTTTGATGCAAATCAAAATAGAACGACTTGAATAAAAAAATGAAATCTGTTGCTACTAATCCTAATATATTTGACTACCAAGATCTATAAATTAAAATAAAAGCATAGCTTGCAAAAAACAATAAAAAAATCCATCCCAGAATTTAAAAAAAAAATCTAGTTGTTTGCAGAATGGCGTATAAAAGCTGATGTATAACTGGAGGAGACATCACTAAAAAAAAAAACGAATCTCCTTTTCGTTCCATATCTGTAATTTAAGAGATGAGGAGTTCGCCGTAGTTCTTGATGAAGTACACGGCAGACCCGAACATGGCCACTGAGTAGCAGACGCCCAAATTTCCGGCCAACTTGTCAGCTGCTAGAACTTCCTCCCTGATAAATCGCGAGATCCACCACTGCGACTCATTGCCCGATGGCTGGTACCCTTTCGCCTCCCCTTCGTCGATGCTGTACATATCCTGGTTAAAAGTTGGTTTATGTTTTTTCTTATTTATCTATTAGATTCAACTTTGAGCAGATTTGATAATAATAAATTTAAAAAAGATTCTATTATTTAGCTATTAACTTTTTCATTTATTTTTTAAAGTGTGGCTTTATATAGTTCCCCTTTGCCAACAGTTTCTTAATAGCAATCCCCTCCCATCTTTGCCAATTTTTTTTTTATCTGAGCATCAAATTTTATTTATTGCATGTTTATGATTCGCTGGTGCACTGATCTTAATCCGCAAACAGACCGTTTATTGATCAGCGAATAAATATTTTTTGTTTTAATTTTCTTGTTTTAATCGACATTTTATTGGTCAGAACTTTAATTTCAGTTTTCAATGTGAGCAGCCTAATATTCACTAACCTCCCATCATCCGCTATCCAATCCCCCCCGCTCCAAATGCCAATATTTTTTGACGTAGAGAGCGAGAAAATATTGTTGCGCTAAATTTCCACGTCTCCGCGCATAACTAGCCGATATCAACACAAAATACCTCGAACTGGTCTGTAAAAGTCGATTAGCTTACCCACTACTTTCCTTTTTT
>LSSN01000338.1:13466-37729 GCA_001970855.1 Smittium culicis
TCTGTTGCTACTAATCCTAATATATTTGACTACCAAGATCTATAAATTAAAATAAAAGCATAGCTTGCAAAAAACAATAAAAAAATCCATCCCAGAATTTAAAAAAAAAATCTAGTTGTTTGCAGAATGGCGTATAAAAGCTGATGTATAACTGGAGGAGACATCACTAAAAAAAAAAACGAATCTCCTTTTCGTTCCATATCTGTAATTTAAGAGATGAGGAGTTCGCCGTAGTTCTTGATGAAGTACACGGCAGACCCGAACATGGCCACTGAGTAGCAGACGCCCAAATTTCCGGCCAACTTGTCAGCTGCTAGAACTTCCTCCCTGATAAATCGCGAGATCCACCACTGCGACTCATTGCCCGATGGCTGGTACCCTTTCGCCTCCCCTTCGTCGATGCTGTACATATCCTGGTTAAAAGTTGGTTTATGTTTTTTCTTATTTATCTATTAGATTCAACTTTGAGCAGATTTGATAATAATAAATTTAAAAAAGATTCTATTATTTAGCTATTAACTTTTTCATTTATTTTTTAAAGTGTGGCTTTATATAGTTCCCCTTTGCCAACAGTTTCTTAATAGCAATCCCCTCCCATCTTTGCCAATTTTTTTTTTATCTGAGCATCAAATTTTATTTATTGCATGTTTATGATTCGCTGGTGCACTGATCTTAATCCGCAAACAGACCGTTTATTGATCAGCGAATAAATATTTTTTGTTTTAATTTTCTTGTTTAAATCGACATTTTATTGGTCAGAACTTTAATTTCAGTTTTCAATGTGAGCAGCCTAATATTCACTAACCTCCCATCATCCGCTATCCAATCCCCCCCGCTCCAAATGCCAATATTTTTTGACGTAGAGAGCGAGAAAATATTGTTGCGCTAAATTTCCACGTCTCCGCGCATAACTAGCCGATATCAACACAAAATACCTCGAACTGGTCTGTAAAAGTCGATTAGCTTACCCACTACTTTCCTTTTTTTTAAAAAATAGAGTACATGCACGCTTCGAGAATCTCACAAATTCAACCAATTAAAAGCGCGCGAATGCTTCGGCCTTAACGCTAAATAAATATGAATATGAGCTATGTTTATGCACAAAATGCGAAGCTTTATACTGCTACAAATCAACTATTTGCATCTCGCTTTACTTTTTGAATATTCTAGACTGCATATAGTTGTCTACTCATTATGCATATATATTAACAATTCCAAGTTTTTTTTGATTATTATTTTAAATTGTATCCCTTTTATTTTTTTTTTATTTGCCCTTTTTTGTTGCTTTAAAAGATAAATACATTTATCTAAAGCTACCAAATATACTTTTGTACTTTCCATAGTCATAATTTGGTATTTTACACGCATTACTGCTAATATTTGCTAATAGTTTAATAAAAATAATAATTACTACCATTTATACAGTCGCAAAACTAATTGTAGTGAATAATAGTGAATAAAAAAATTAATATTGTAAATACTAGTCAAATTATTGTCGTCAACACTCAATAATATTTGCAAGTAGATACATTCGCGCTTATTACATGCACAATAAAATATTTTTCAAAAAAAAAAACGCAAGTTTTTTGGAAAATTATCAGGCGCATTGTTTATTTCAATTTCATTAATTCAAACTTGTAGGTTCCAAAAAAATTTATTTGGATTCTAAATGTTTATAAAAAATTCTTGAATAATTTTATTTTCAGATATTCTTGTACTGCAACCTAATATTATAAAACTTTATTATTCGATATGAACTATTTAAAAACGATATTAAAGCATAGAAACAATTTAAAACATTTATCAATCTTCTTAACCTATATAAATTTATCTTTTAGCTGGTTTCGATATTAAAACTAAGAATTTCAACAGCACATATCAGTAGAAATGATAAATTCTTTTCTTGTTTTTACCTTCTCATAAATATAAATACTTTTCGATAGTCGAATAATTTATAAAAAGTTTAAAATTTTCGAGAATAATGAGATATGTTTTTTAATTTATTTTTATATTTTATATCAATTCCAATTCCAATTCCAAATGATATTTCGAGATATATTATAATTATTATTATGCTTTTATACAAACTTTATTTGAATTGGTGATCTATTAAAGCAATTAATATATTTTTATTTAATTAACTCTCTAAAACATGGTAATTCACTGTATACTAAATCATCATAATTTCATGAGTACAGAAATAAAAAAATTCATTTTCTACCGAATCAATTATATTAGCTGAAATTTTTCCGACTTTTTTTTGTCTAATTTTTTTTCATACTATGGCCATAATTTAAATTTAGGATCTATCAACTTCTTTCATGGAGAAAAGTAAAAATAATTATGAGCTCATAATTATTTTATTAAAGCGAATTCATATTGAATACTTGGAAATTTCGTTTGTGCGCTATTAAAATCACTGAAAACTAAATCCACTATTATATAAAAATACTTTATTTATTGTAACTGAAGTGTTATCTTGGTTTCTTCAAAGATTGGCAGTAGCACAAAAAAACTAATAAAAATGATATAATATCCTCATACTATATACAAGTTTTTTTTTTATTACTATATACTTACCAAATCATATTTATTTACCTATCTCAGGGTTCAAGAAGAATGGGATATGTCCAAAATCTAAAAAGATGAGATTTTATATCTCGAATTTACTAAAATACTTTGACTAAGAGTTATTTTTAAGAATTTTTTTTATTTTTTTTTTTTTAGAATTGATTGATCAATTTTAATTGACGATGGCTAATAATTTTAAAATGACAAGTTATTTTTTAGTTATAGAATTTATAAATTGAAAAATATAAAATGATTTTTTTATAAGATCTAAAGTAAATAGAATAAGATCAATACGATTTATTCAAGTATCGTCTGAAATAATTTCAGGTGTGACTGAGATCAAATTTCTTTATTTTTTTTAATCAATTCTTTCATTAATAAATTATTTTTAACTCAGAATTCTGGAGAAATTACACTTTGCGAAATTTAATAATAGTTTGGTAATAATAAGTTGTGCATATTCATTGTAAAAAAAAACATAATTTTTTTCATGCTTTCTCTTGAATCCTAAAAAAAATTATAAAATATTATACTTGAATTTAGGGAATTAAATAATAGAAATTTATTAAATTTCAGAATTTTAATTAAAGACAATTTAAATTAATTTTGTTGAATATTCAGTAGAAAAACACCCAATTTCATACATACCGTGGCTTTACAACGATTAAAAACCCATATAATACTCGTTTCATATATATACATATATATATATATGAAATTTTCTAAAAAATTTGCTGTTAAATAATAGATTTTTCTCTAGGAGGAAAAAACGAAAATGTTATTTAGAGTTTGAATCTAATAGTTTAAAGACCAATGTCTTGACAAATCCTAGTTTTTTTCCATATAACAAGCTCATTCTTCTGTTTCAAATTAAATACCTTTTTTTTGAAATTCCATTAATCGCGCTTGAACATTCATTAAAACTCTTCGACAAATTAAAATAAATGTGTTTTTTTATGAATTCAGCTTGCAATCCACAAATTTACTTTACCAAAGTGGTTGATCTAATTTAACATTTTTTAGAAACTTAATTATAAAAGGTATCTTAATTCTTATTGTAAGTTTAAATTGGCATTAATAAATATTAGCCAAATATGGATAGAAGTATATAATTAATTTGAGTTTTTTGAAATCAAATTCGCCATTTCCCCCCTTTTTTATTTAGTGTATTATTGACATATTAATTGTGCTGTATTTTTACTAGAAAGAAAAGTGATTAAACAAAGTACATACACCCTCAAAATTATGAAAATAACTAAGGGATTTTTATATAGAAGTTTTTTTTAAATATTATAAATTATACTGTAAAATTTTCAGGATTAGATCCAATAAATAAATATCGATAATTAGGATAAATTATAATGAATAAGAATTAAATAAGTGATATTAATAGATTATTCGATATGTAAAAATTACTCCAAGGTATCTAAAGTGGTATAATTATTAGTTCTGACGTCTATATTTAATTTCTTGGCATAATTAATTTTCATAAAATGAACGCAAAGTATTGGAAATTAAATAAATTTTATGCTGGTAATTTTTTGGAATAAATTATTTAATCCATAATTAAGATTTCTAGCTAATATGTTACAAACATCTAATCTTTAGATGTTATATAGTATACAGTCTACTATTTCATCTTTATTATTGCTATTTATATAATATAAAATCACTTTGTTTCAAAATTTATTTGTATATAATATATAAAAATGGTAGAGAAACAGAACTAAAAATATTACAAAATTTAAATTAATTTCTAAGTATTAGACCAAAAGCTCAAAAAATGGATCAGTAGCTTTTAATTAGAGAAGATGCGCTAGATGTGTATCCATGATAGATTGAAGATCAGATTTCAGCTATTCAACCGGATAGAAATTAAAATTCAGAGCTTTTCGAATTAATGAGCAGTATGCAACTCGAATTACAAAACATTATTTCAGATCTGAATACAACAAAATTATTTAAAAAAAAAAAAGCACTCCAATAATATAAAAGGATTCTTGAGAAGAAGCTGGACTCAGTAAAAGGGTGTAATTTATTAGAACTGCTTCCTTAGAGATTAAAAAAAAATAAATATAGAAATTAGCTAACTATTGGATGAGGAGGGGGGGAGCAACAAGATTTTAATTTCGTCCTTACACATTCTGCATGGATAGACTTATTCAATAACAGGTAAAGAAATAACACAGCACAAGCTCAAAAGTAACCATTTTATAATTTCGACTCTGGATAAAAAATGTGAAAGGCTACATCTTAAAGTATAACTATAATCAAAATTTTGAAAAGAATTAAATCATATTATCAGATTTGAGTTTAAATTCTAAAAAATTCCAAAAAAGAGCAAATCGAATCAATATACGAGAACTAGAAACATTAATAGATATCTTAAATCAGTATTATCGAAACTTGTGCATATTATAATTGAATCATCTCGAAAATTAAATCTGTAAATATAAGTCATAATTAAATTATGTAA
This sequence comes from Smittium culicis, assembly GCA_001970855.1. Lineage (NCBI taxonomy): Eukaryota > Fungi > Kickxellomycota > Harpellomycetes > Harpellales > Legeriomycetaceae > Smittium > Smittium culicis. The sequence continues at coordinate 18,514 of LSSN01000338.1, forward strand.
CTTTTATAATATAATTAGATAAACCACAAATCGAAAACCCCAATGCGCCTATATCCGATCTCGTTAGTTGGCCAAACCTATTGACCCACCACATAACTGCATAAATACCTAGTCCACTATCGACCCTCATCTAATACATAAATAGGCAGCATAATCCTTTCCTATATAATTTTATATTGTTCATCAACAACTATAATCTTTTATACCATAATCTACTTAACTTACAGCTACAATAAAATGAATAAAACCTTGACTTTAAACTATAGTCTTCTTAATTTTATTATACCTTCATCGTGACTATCTAAACATAAAATCAAATTAAAACTAATTTATCAACGAAATCATATCAGTTGTCAAAATAAAGTTGAAGCGAAACGTATAATTTTCCAATCTACTTTTGCTAGACGCAAATAAAAATTAAATAAAACCATTCATACCTATCCTAAAGATATAACTATTTCAATGTTTTAAAATAAGCTAATTGAACAGCACGACGATCCGAGAATTTGATTTATTAACAAAACAAGTATAAGCTCTTAACTAAACTGCCTGAAAAAAAAAAAATCTGATGATGATTTTTTGATGGCATTAAAAATTATTAAAGATACAAAATAATATAGAGAAAGAAAAGTAAGATGAAATTAAAGATTTTTTAGCAGCAAAAAAACTTTTGGTGAAGGTAAACTAGACCTCTCAAAAAATAGTATAAAAAAACGGAAAATTTTTAGAAAAAAATATATAGAAAATTGAATTATAGCTATAAGGTTTTCAAAAATGTAGTGTTGATAAAAAAAAAGACTGATTATTATTTTTTTAATAATCCAAAAACGTTTTCTCAGATGTTGAAATACTAGAAGGAGTCGGATAAAGATCTGAAACAGTAAAATTTGGTAATAGTGTGTCACCAAATTTAAACCCAAGCCTCGATTCTGTAGTCCAGTAAAGAATTTATTTGTCAAAATTATACCTCAAAAGTATAAAAAAATTGAATTTTAGATTTTATTATAAATCAGGGATAATAAAAAACAAAACCACTTAACGACATTATAATCTCACTCCCTCACTCTCCTCTACTTTATAGAAAATTTTTAAAGAGGACCAATTAGATAGATTAAACCCTAAAACCTAGGATGAAAATAAAAAAATATAAGCGTTCCTACAAAAGTATTCAGATCGAAACTGTTTATAATAGTTCTGAAAACGAGAAATCCCAGATTTGAGATACAGTGGTAATCTAAAGAGAGTAAACAACGGGTAAAACTAATACGTTGAGAGATAAATATAAAACCACTTAACTAATTAAAGAAATTTCATTTATAGATAAAAAACAAATTAATCACTTTCCTGGGAGGTACACCTTTTAAACTAGTAAGTATACTCAAGGAAATGTAAATGACCTAGAAGTTTCCATAAAAGATATAATAATCAACTACGCAAAATATAAACCAGTTTTGAGAATGCAAAAATTAATAAAACTCTTTTTGAAGTTTAAAACTCAATGGAACCTCGAGAAAGATAAAAATTAATTAATAAATAAAATATATAAAAAAAAAACTTTTTATTGAAACCATCTAATACTCAGAAGAGCATAAATATTTGATTATCCCATAATATAATGGTCTAGGTATATGCGATGTAGCTAAAACTTTAAATAATAAATTATAAAATATAGACGAGGTCATAGAAATCACAACTCTTAAACATATATCTATTAATACATAAACATCAAAGATCAATAAATTAATTTTTAAAAAAAAAATACCAATAATATTCCTTAAATAATGAAAGTTATGACTGTTATAGTACTGATCCTGTGGAAATGGGCTAATTAAATATACACTTTATTAATTCCGATCATATGAAATATCTATTAATTGATCTAAAAATTAAATAAGGTAAAAAAAGTAAGCGCATTATAAATTAGTAATCCTAAAAAAAAAGAGAGATATTTTTATTCAAGATTAAAATGATATAGAAAGTTATATATTAAAAAATTTCGCAAACTTTTCAATTTCACAAGCAAGTACCATCGACTGAAAATGAAAAAACAGAAATTAAGAAATTAAGAAAATCAAAAACAAGACACAATTACAGCATATATCGAAAATGATAATAAAAAGGAGATATAAAGTGCTAAAAATATTTCCAATTTTATGCTCATTAAGGACACACCGCATAATAGGTATACGAACATGACTGCCGTTAAAAAAAAAGACCCCAATTCTAAAGTAACAAGTAACACTAGGAGATTATTAATAAATAATTTACAGTTAAAAATAAAAAAATTGAGATGTTAGATATAAATGATGAATGTTAAAGAAATTTTTTTACATATTTAGAATAAATATTCCAAACAATCCAAGCTGCAAAAAAAATTCGAATATGGTGCTAACCAGATAAAACGCCTTAAAAGTAAAGAAAAAATTGACGACTTATCATTTTTTGGGACAATGAATCAAATAAATACTAACAAAGTTATGGTAATCGGATAAATAGATATAGATGAAAAGAACGAATTAAAAATTTATAAAAAACAGTCAATTTGGGACGGCCGAAGCTTCCCTCAACTAATTTCCCCCAAGAATAATCTAATTAATATGATACTAATGAATTAAATGAACATAAAATTTATTTGAAAGAAATTGTGGCTTTTTTCATGCTTAAAAATAATAATAAAATCAGAAATCTTTTGCCTGCAAGAAATAAATATTAAAGAATATAATTTACCATTTTCACCCAATTATTCAAGCGAAAAGATATCATATAAAAAAATTCAAAACAAAAAAAGAATTAATAATAATGATTAAAAAAATATAAAAAAATAAACTTGTTTTGAAGGTAGAGCAAATTATACTAAAATTCAATTGACCAATAACAAAAAGATTAAGTTGAAAACTTGTATCTTCCCAACAGTGAAAAAGATTAAAGAGTTTTATTGGAATTAATTAGCAAAAATTTATTATAAATGTAAAAAAAGATTAGTAAATCATAATGATAAAGACATAAATTTGGTAAAAGATGAAAATCGTGATATGCTAACCCCAAAAATTATAAAAAAAGCGAAAGTATAGAAAAAATAATAATAAAACTAAATCTTAAAATATAATTGGCGAATCATTATTAGTCTAAATAGTTCATATATGATCAAAATACTATGGCAGATAAAAGTCTAAAATGAACTACATTTACGAACCAAACTATATCTTCAATAAATGTTCCATCAAGGATATTAGCTCGACAGAATTAAAAAACATAAACATATAACTTTTAACATATAAAATTGATCAACTGAAAAAAATCAACAATAATGAGTGCTGGAAGCTGGAATCTGGAAGCTAAAAACAAAATGTCTCTTTATATAATACGTTTCTAATAATTTACTGTAAACTATATATTCCTCGTGTAATTATCTACCAGATTGTAGTAATATAAAAATAAATAAGCAAAAAAACCTACTTTAAGAATAGTAGGCTTCAAAAAATTTAATTAGAGAAAAAAAATAAAATATATTATAATTTATTAAAAATGGAGCTAAAAGCTTCAAGTCTCGCAAGTTATATAATAAAGAAATAACTATAAATAAAATAGCAGTAAAAAAAAGAACATATATGAGCTAATAATAACATTACTCTCTAATTAGGTATAAAAAAAAGAAAGATCGATTAAATAATTTTTTATCTATTGAAAACAAAAGAAAAAAAGAAAAAAGCTGAGCTGGTATATAAGAATGACCATCCAAAACTTAATAGATTATAAATTAAAATATTTTTTTAAAATTCTATTCTAAGATATTTTAAAATTTAATAACTTGCAATAATAGACAGCCAATTCAATTTAGATAATTTAAAAATAAAATAATAACAATAGAGTCAAAATAGCTAGAAAAAGAAATATATATTGAAGAAATTATGTTATTGTTGATCTAAATCTTTAAAAAGAAGATTAATTCATAATATATGAGAGTAGAAATAATATTTTTACTAAATTATAGTATAATACTAAAAAAAAACTACAAAAAAATAAAAATAACCGAATAAAATGAACTAGAAAAAAAATTTATTATTAAATTTATAAGTGCATCTTAATGTGATGCACTTATCATCTTTCATAAAATGAAATAGGAACAGGTGGGTAGTGCTTAGTATTTAACCTCTCTCATAAAATATAAATCGATCTTTTCTATAAAGATATCAATCAATTATATCATTAAATCTCAGAGAGGAGACATATTAGCTACTGCAGAGGCATTATATACTCTATCAGGTTACTATTAGAACCGCTTGAGAGTCTATAGTATGATTCAAACATAGAATAGTTTGAGAGAAAAAAAAGTACTTGTAGCGATATCTTCAGCAAACACCCCCTGAATAAAATACTATACTAGCTATTATCGCGCGTGAATTTGGTATTGGGGAATTTGGTAGGTAGATTATAAGCTCAGATAGCGATTAAATGCAAATAGTAATACTATCAACTATAAGAGGTTTAGAGTATTTCTTTAAGTATCTTATTATTCTTTTAAAAAGAATATTACCGTTTTATATATGTGATCTCGGACAGGAAATCTGAGAAATTCATGTTTTATACATTTATCAAGTATAAACTGGGCACGAAATTCGATTTTTATATCTACTGATCTAACATGGACGTATTATCGGCCGCACTTGACGCTTCTTCTTCAGGGGAAACTATTGTTAAATTCACAACATCTTGTGAGTTAAAATACCTGAAATTGTCTATGAAGTGTATTTCTGACGCGCGTATAAACCCTGAAACGGAAAATAGCAAGTATTTTTTTGATGAAAGTTTCTTTTAGGATAGCATATCTGCTAAGAACCAGCCTCGAATAGTATTTATCTCCAGTTTGATATCGATAGAATGCCAGATAAAAGAAGCAATTGAGGAATCGTAAAGAGTAGCAAAGAATTCCTTAAGAATATTAGTGTTATTAATTATTTATGGATTATTCACAAATAAAAATATAAATGTTTATTAAGATCATGATTTGATACTTATAAATTTGTCTCACGGTTTAATTAAACCAGGTAATTTACTATCTGCGGTGTGGATATCTCAGTTGTGATATCGCTAATGGTTCTCAATTAAAAAAAAGTTGTTTTACATGATAATACCCGGATTTACTTTTTCTAAGTTTTTCTTTGGAAAATAGATTGTAAATGATAATTTTTGGAAAAAATTGTACTTTTAGGGATTGCCGCTAATTCCCCAAACCATCAAATTACATTGTATGTTCTCTAAAGGATAAGATTATCCACATTTAAGGTCAGGATTCATCTATTTAACCTATAATAGAAGCTGATGAAAGATCAATAGAATGAATATGTTGAGAAAAATGGTCGCTAATTTCAATAGTGGTGTTATCGGAGTTATGATAAGTCTGTTCTGCATGAAATTCTGTACTGCTTGTGATATCAAGTTCAATGGAGAGAATGCGTATGGATCCCTCTATTCTACCTAAGTTAACATCAGTTAATTCAATGAGACACCATTTTTTAATGAAAACTAGCTGTAATATGCTTAATCTTCTTGTTTAGATTAGATTAGAAGCATTAGGTCCATATCATAGGAATCGAAAAACGAGTTCATTGTGTAGAATGTCGGTTCTGATACTGAAAATTCTGTTTGTGATTCCAGTTTTCTCGGAGCGACTACAGGGCTCAATATTGATGGTACGTATATTAACTGTTGATGAGTGTTAGTTTTGAGGTATTGCGATCATATCTGTTCTTAAGTATCTAGTAGTTTTGACGAAGTAGTTCCTCAAAATTTCCGCACAATTGCAAGTGTCATCGTGTTTTCCGAGTAAATATTAATTAATCTACCTATCAAATTTTATATTTGCAGCAAAAATAAAATCTTTATGAGTACTTCGGGATTAATATACATCAATTACTCCATCGCACTTCATATCCAGAAGTAAAAACCTGTGCACACGACTAATCCCCATTCTTTTTCGCTGGAGTCTGTGAAGATATCCAAATCTTCTACATCTGGTATGAATAACCAGAAATTTTATTTGGTTAGTTGCTCTTTCTAAAATTTCAAATTGTGAATTGCTGGCTCTGTGAGAGATATTACAGCAGTTAACAATTTTAGAGTCAAGAGAAGGGTGTTTTTCAGCGTTTAAAAGCCTTGGTAGTATAAATAGACCAGGAAGAAGTGAAAAATACATCGCTTATGCCTTTCTGATAAATCTCGCTAAGCATTTCAAGGTGATCTAACCGGTATTTAAGAAATTTCTAACTTCTAGGCGTAGGTAGATGATTTTATACAGGAACTTTCAGATTCACATCAAATGAGTTTATTTGCATTCCTATATGAATGATAACTTGGTTTTGGGACGGTTGAAGATTTCTTCTTTTTTTATCTTGTAACCCATATCGATTAGCTTGGAGTAAATTCGATTGAATTTCGAATTGCATATATTCTTTAATTCTCCTAAAATTAAGAGTCAGTCTAAGTACGTAAGCACCCGCATTCTCTGTTATCATGCCTACTAGTTCTTAGTGACAAAAAAAAAGCGAGTACACGGAACTGTATTACTTGACGCTCCACTAAAAACGGAGATATTTCTTGCAGATCTTCTGGACCAGGTGTACATAAACTAATCATATAGTTCCAAAATAGTAAATTATTTATTACGAAGAGCCCTCCGGTATATCATAGCCACTATCTCGATTTTGAACTTTGTTTGTTAAAAATGCAAGCTCAAAACCTCCAGATCCAAGATTAAGCCGAGTTTCCCTGCTTTATTTTGAATTTCATGGAAGTATCTGTAGAATCACAGGACCCGACCCTTGACCTATTCTATGGGTTTCTTGTACAGAAGAGATTCTGCTACATGATTTAGGATCCGTTTGGAATCATGGATAATTTTCCTCTTTTTTCGTATCGGGTGTTGCGTCGACACAGGCAGCTCCGACAGAATCGCTTTTCTGGGATGCTGAAGATTACTCATCGAAACTTTTATCTATACTCTTTCTAATTATATTCTCAAGTGTATTTGAAGATCATATATCTTCTATAAATAATTCTTCAAAAATTCATAATAATCATCTTGGCTTTCCATATTTAAATATTCATCTGAATCTATGATATTTAGATTTTTTTTCTTTATATAAACTGGTTAATGAGTCTAATAACATTTTTCTATATAATATTTTATAATTTCTGGATTTATAATAGACTTATCTTGAATAAAATTATCTTTTGAAAATTCTGAAATCCCAATTTCACTTTGGGTCATGCTCGTTTCTTCTTTTATGCTTAACACTTCGAAATAATTATATTTTTTTTACAAGATTTTTTCTATGATAAAGAAATGATCCCAATTGAATCATACAAGTTTATTCATCAATAATTTAATTCTCCAGATTCATTTTCCGAACATATAATATGATTAATTAAAGCGGTTTTATGACTTGATTTAAATTTTTTTTCTTATACTTCAATCAAGCAACTGGATTGATGATGTCGTAATTGATTGAAAAAAAATAAATTTGATATTTGATAATTCGGATATTTTATTTTCCTTGAAATTCTCGATTATTATTAATATTTTCCTTCCTGGCTCGATTAAAGTTTCTTTGATTTTTGAGTAAAAATTAAAAATTAATTCTTTTTTCATCTTTGAATTTTTCTGGTTTATATGCTCGATATTAAACTCAGTTTTATTTTCCCATTTTAATGGCTTTGTGATTTTTGACTTAAAAAACTATTAAAGTATAAAAATTTCTTCCAAAAATCTAATAGTAAATAGTATCTTCATTCGCTCTATTGAATATTCCCTGAATCTTGAACTCTCATTGGATCTAAAAATAGTTTTTCTTGTAAGTGTTCAATTAAATCGATTTTATATTTATTAAATGTGTCTTCAAGCTCATAATTTTAAAGAAAAATTTGAGAGTATTTACAAAAATATTTATACAAAGTTTTCGATCGTTGATCGCCATTTATTATTTTAAAATTTAATCCTTTTCCAAATTTAATACTAGAAAATCATCCAATACTATCCTTAAAGAATTTAATTTTTTTAATTTTAGCTTATTTTCAAGCTTCTAATTTTATTGATGCCTCAATAATAAGAAAATTCCTTTCTCCTCAAGTATAAATAGATTCTGATATATTTCGAAGATAAAAATTGCGACAAAGAAAGTATATTAGATCTACAAACTTGAAAGATAATTATTTTTGAATTGATTTTTAAGAATTTAGGCTTAATTCGAAGTCTGATGAGTCATTTGGATAGTTTTTTTTTTTTTTTGAAAAGGAGTAAAACTTCTTTGAGTTTTTTTGTTTTTTGAAATGCTTTGTTTTAAATATTTAATTAACATTATACTTTATTTTAAAAATTAAGTTATATTTTTATCTTTAACGCTAATAGTAATAGTTATGAAAAAAACTCAATCAATGGGTAAGAATAATAGTTTTATTTTATTTTCAGCATTCATAAATTTTACAAAAAACAATTAAAATACATAAAAAAAAAGTATTTATAAATTCAAATAACAAGCTATTTACTTTGAACCTAAAAATAAATCCTAGTCTAAACGCTTGATAAAAACTAGGTGGAGAAACAGGAATTTCCGACACACAATCTCGCTTATATCATTATATTTTAATGTTGCTATTATTTTTATAGTACCCGGAATGTTATTAGCATAATTTAATATTTTATCTCTTTTTTTATTATTGAGAAATATTTTAGCTTATAACATAATGTTCTAAAGCAATTTCATAATTTCATAATTTCATAATTTCTTATGTTACTTTCTATTTTCGATTATCTTACAATCTTTTGATTAATAGATAATTATTTTTCCTCTCGCCTAATTTTTCTGCTTATTAATCATTTATTGAATTTATATTTTCCAAAGATGATCAAAGCAAAGCAAAATTAATTTAAATAAATTTTAAAACAGAATTGAATGAAAGATATTCAGAGTAAGGACTTGAGTAATTTATTTCTTTTAAACAGTTTAATAAATATAAATACTCTAAAAATGAAGTTATATTTTTTTTAATTAGCTGAGAAAATTTAGCTCTTAATAGCTAATGGGTATTTTGTACATATTTGGTAAGCTCCAAATATAAAAAGCAGCCCTTAGAAATTATTTATAACGCAAAAATGATTTTTTTAATGCTAAAAATAGACTACAAGGCACTGGCTACAACTTTTCAAAAGTCGTCAAACTTTTTATATCCTAAATATATTAATTTATTGGCATAATTTTTTTTTAAAAATGAGATAAAACTTAATTCGAATAGTCAAATTTTTTAGTTGCTATTCTAGAAATTAAATTTTGGCTCATTTTATAGCCATTTACAAACATAGCTGCGAACTTCCTTCTCATAGTGCATTTTAAAATAGGCCAGATTATTTGCAATATAAATAGTCAATTTAAATAAAATTTATTGAAACGCGCAAAATTTATTTAATTATCCTATAAAATCGCTTTGATAAAAATGAGGTATGCTTCAAACAAAAGTCAATATTTTTTTTAAATTAATATTCATAAAGTTGCCATCTTAGAGGTTTGTCATCTCAAAGTGCCGCAATATTATAGGTTTTACTGCATATAATTCATATAATTCATATATTTGAATAATATTGCTATATTAAATTATTCATTATAATAATAAGCTTGATTTTTTTGATAAGATAATCATGCTTATTATAGAGTTCTATCTAGTTGATAAATTATTTAATCGATATGGTATAAAATGCTTATTTTTAAATTTGATAGAAATTACTTTAAATATTTAAAAAAGTTTATAATTTGATTTGAATATTTTTTCTTTAAATTATATGTTGATATGTTTTTTTCATTTGGACAGGGTTTTGCAGTATTTGTACATGTTTGAATTCATGATATTCACTTATTTTAGCAACAAATTTGCATTCAGATTTAGTTAAAAATTATTTTGTTTGATTTATTTTAAAGGAGCGTATTATATTTTAACACTTATAGTTATCTCTTTAAATAACTCGATTTAGCTTTTGATTTTGATTCATATTGTTTAATTATATATTTTTTCTTATTTAAAAATTATAATAAGCTAATTTTTAAGAGTTATTATTGTAAACCAACGATTATTTTATATTTATATATTGAAAAAACTTCTAAATAGGCGAATCTGTTTTAGAATGTAAAATATCGACAGATTCAATATTTTTAGCACAAAGAATATAGATTATTAGTTAATACCGATAAAAACTGTATAGATTTATAGTTATATTATGTTTATTTTTCGCATAAACATGCCATATATAAATTAAAATAATGATGAAATGTATAACTTATAATTTATACTTAAAAATTAGTCTCATAATTAATAAAGATTTGGTTTGAGATGTGTACGCAAAACTTGATTTACATGTATTATTTTTAAAATAGAAAATGAAACCATTATAAAATACAGTCAAATAATGAATGATTTATTAAAATTTTCTATTTTTAATCGTTTTTTTAATGAGCTTGAAAAATTAGATTTTTACAATTTTGTATTACAAGACATTTTTAGGTGTCACATTTTGATACTTACATTTCATTAATATCTATTTTCCTATTAGCTTTTATGCATCTAAGTATAAATTATATATTTCAGGCGATTTCTTTCATATATTAGTTGATCTCAAATTTATACTAATATATACTAATATATAATATTATCTATATTATAAATAAACCATAGAATAGTACATACACGTAGAGAAATGGTTGTATACACCCAATTCTATTTCTTTTGAAGGGATTTTCAATTACATCTTGTACTTGCCATGTTCAACACAATTTGAAAAGTGGATGAGTAATTAAAATCCAATGTTTTCAGTTTCTACTAATTATACTTAGTGTAATAAAGCGTTTTCTCATATTGTTAATATATAAGTTTTAAAATATTTTTTAATGAATAATAACTTATTTTATTTAATATATTATTTAGGTATATTTTATAGTGGAGTAGGCTTTATATTTTAATCTTGTGATGATTTGCTATTATTTATTTATTTTTTTCAGGCTTATTTTTTTAGTTTAATATTAATACATAAAATCTCATCCAGTAACCAATTACCCCCAAAATAGTATTTGGCCAATAAATAGCAATATCTTATTTTTATTTATAAAAATTAATTCCAACAGAAATAAAACGTCATAAATGCAGTGTTTAGCGAAAGCTATTTAGTAATATGAATATCTGAAGCTAAGTTAAAATCATTATAGTTTTGTGCTGGAGTGAATAAGGGTATACAATAACAATAACAATTATCTTTTTATTGTTTTTCTCTCAAAAAATAAAGATAAATAAACCAACAGATTTAAACCTATATTAACTACTCTATTCTAAAATTTTAAGAACTTTTTTCTTTTAAAACGATTCGATTATTTTGCTTCAATAAAAAGTACAATTCATTTTAGGGTCCAAAAAGGACTAGATACATGTAGAACCATAACCGATCAAAACTAGATAAATCATATCATCAAATACACCACAAAATGCCTTCATTAGAATTTTTCATTAGAATCTGTGGTTTTTTTGCATGGGCAGCTTCGATATGTTCCTTATATTCGATTGTTACTCACCTAAAAAACTACTATAAACCAGTAAATTTTCTTGACTTTATTTTTTTAGTATGAGCCTTTATATTTATAATTAACTAAGAAAAAATATTATTTTATTAAACCTCTGTAGACTTTACAGCGATGGATAATACGAATTTTAATAATGTATTTGGGCTATTTATAATAATTCTAACTTAGCACCACTATTTCCGCACATTAAAAATCTATAAAATCCTCTATTTTATAAAAAAAAAAAATCTTAGAGTGCCGATTTATTCCCTATCCTCTTGGTATAGTATGCAATTCCAAGATTATGCGCACTATTTTGACACCATTAGAGATGTATATGAAGTAAGTAAAATATCCTTTATTATTAATATCTTATTAGTTAGGCTTTATACACTTTTTAATTTTTTTAGGCTTTCGTTATTTACTGTTTCGTAAGCTTGCTTCTCGGGTATATGGGAGGAGAAAGGGCATTTATAGTTTTAATGCATAAACGACCTCAAATTGATTTATTTTGGCCCGTCCATTATCTTAAAAAATCCTTCGATGTAATTATTTTCTTTATCAAATATTTGCCCCTATTAGTGTAATCTAACCATTTCATAAGAACATCTAATACTAAATAAAACTATAGATGAGCGATCCGTACGATTATTTATTTATTAAGCGTGGGATTCTTCAGTATGTCGTTGTTAAACCGCTTTTGGCTATAATCACCATACTCTTCGACTGGTTCGGACTTTATGTAGAGGGGGATTGGCGGTTGTTAAGCCCATTTTTATGGATACAACTAACATACAATATAAGCATTTCACTTTCGCTTTACTGTCTCGCAGTTATGTATTTAGCTACATACAAAGATTTGTCTCAATGGAAGTAATGATAAAAACTTGTTTTGTTTTCTTTGTTCTTTGATTTATAACTTCAGACACTAAAACATATTTTGCTAAAAAACTTTAAAAAAAAAAAAACTAGGCCGCTACCTAAATTCCTTTGTGTTAAAGCAATAGTTTTCTTTTCATATTGGCAAGGATTCGTTCTATCTATTGCGTCTAGTTTTAATTCAAGGTCTGATGATTCTGCAGGGAAGATGGCAGTCTTGATTCAAAATTCACTAATTTGCTTTGAAATGATTATCGCAGCATATGCACATTCCCTATACTTTTCACATCTTGAGTATATTCCAACAGAATATAAGAATTTTTCCAGGATGCGGCTTTCATACTCTTTTAAAGATTCGTTGTATTTTGGGGATGTTATTTCAGATTTGAAGTCAGCTTGGAGCGGGTCGTATTATACATATCATCATTTTGATCCTATAGTGCAAGATGACACAATAGATACTGTAGATTCATCAATTCCTTCTAGCGCAGGTAAATTTTTAAAATTTTGATATAGTAATTTAGTCTATATTATTATTTTCCTAATTCAGTCATAATTTTACAAAAATACAGGAGATTTTAGCGGGTCCGAGCCTCAATCAGCCATTTTAAGTAGCAATGAAGCTGATAATATTGATATAATGTATCCAAGGGAACTTGGAACAAAATTCTCAAACAGTTCCGATAGCGACTCTAATATTAACGAGATGAATGATAATAGCAGTATTAGCAAAAATTTGATTAAGATTTCGAGTAAAAATAGGATTATCAGTGAAAAGAGACTAAAAGCTGGGATGAGGTACACTAAAGGAGGGAAAGAGGTGTATTGGGTTAATAAACCTGCACATTCTTCAAGTCACCCAAATGTAAATAGTATTTTAGATAAAAAAGAGCACATAAATAGGGATCATCACATGGTAATAAATACAAATTTACCAAAGGCATTAAATCATATTTCTAGCAATTCCAACACTAAGGCGATAAATATGGGTGCTGATGTGCATAAAAATAAAGCCAGTAATTTGATGAATTCTAGTTTGGACGGTATTAGCAGAGATAAGAGGTATACTAGTAATTACACAAGTGGGAACAATGAACATTTAATTGCGGATGTATCAAGTGAATATAACCAGTCATCAATCAGGTATATTCCAGAGGGGCATCACCAAAGTATTGAAAATGGGGATGCGATTAAAAGAGTATTTTTAAATAGTGTTCATGAACTTGACTTTGAGGAAGAGGCGTTTGGGCCGAATGGAGTGTATCAATGGGAGATAGATATGATTTATTTAGAGGCAAAGCGGGTAGGGTGCGATCCCAATTACCCAGTTATCAGTAAAGAATCACATTTAAACGACATTCCATGGATCAACCAGTCGAGCGATATGGGGATAGAAGAATCAAGTGAAACGGACCATGTGAATATACAATGGCCAGGTCCAGAATCTAGCGCACGGAGGCCTACGATTGGGACTTTGGGCTATGGTTCTTTATCATGAAAGCATTTTTTTTATTTGGAGGATAAATTTTTATTAACGATGCTAGAAGATTCAAATCTTTTTTTATTTTTAGTAGATGGTAGGTATAGACATAAATAGAAAGTATATTAAAAAATCATAAAAATGGGCAGAGCTTTATAAATAGCGAACATGATTAGTTATTAAATAATATTTAGAGATATTATGAAGCAACTTTTTTAAAAAACAAATTAATAAATTGGGTCTAATAAAATAATGTTAAAAAAGGTTCGGAGGATATGAGATGTGTACTAGTTGTACGCAGAGAAAGAGAATATTGTATATATACAAAACCATAGTATTAATGTTATTAAGATATTAATAGATACATCAATAGATAAATGTAACCTCATTAATAGCGGTTAAAGTGTGTTAGAGTTGTAAAAATAGCGTAGTTATAGTAGATAGGTGTAAAGCCGCAGCAATTAATTGGTAGGTTTTTGTGAAAATAGAGTAATGGAGTTGACAGCTATTGGTTAGCACATGTTAAGCTGCGTATTTTATTCGCTTATTAATTAATACATAGTGACTAATAATAGGCAAAACTAGATGTACAATATTCTTAAATCGCTGATCGATTATAGGCTTAATCTGAGTCAATAAAAAATTTTTTTCTGGGAGATGATATATAAGTGGCCAAAAATAGAGAGTTATTATGTTGAAAAGTAAGTTTGACCAATAATCTTTATTTAATAAAAACTGCTAGCTAATGAGTGTAGGGAGTAGCAAATGGAAGATTTACTCGCTTTTTTTTTTTTCGATATGCGAGAATTTGTAAGAAAATCAGCAAAATTCCTATTTGAAAAAGGAAGATATTCAGCCTAATTTTAGTCCATATAAGCAGCTTTAATCATTAATAAAACGATTTTCTTTAAAAAAGTAAAATAAATAAAGTCAGCTTTTCGTTTTATTCTTACACACAAATAAATTTTACTCAGTTTACATCTAGCTTCTCGCTTTATAAGATTCAAGTAAAGTAAAAGCTTATTAGAAACTATGGCCGAATCTCAAGGTAAACTTTCTCTCATAACCATTTCAACTCCTCACAATTCATATTACTCTCTTCTCACGCACTGTCCTATTCAAAATAAATATACAATTACAATCTTCATGCAATATACAGCCCCTACTAATTCTACAGTTTCATTTTGGCACATAAGTAATATATTTATATTTTAACAACCTCTCTTAATTTTATTTGCTTAGCAACTGGTCAATTTTCTTTCCCAAAAGCCGAAGAAGGCGTTTTGGACTTCTGGAGAGAAATTGATGCTTTTAGAACTTCAGTTGAACTCTCAAAAGGAAAAAAACACTTCACTTTCTATGATGGTCCCCCTTTTGCCACTGGTTTGCCCCATTATGGTCATCTTTTGGCCGGAACTATCAAGGTTGGTTTTTCTTTATTTATCGCATTTTACCTCATCTTTTAATCGTTCTTTCTAAAATACAATTTTTTATACCCCGCCTTTATATTAGGACATTATCACAAGATATGCTCACAACACCGGCCATTACGTCGAACGAAGATTTGGTTGGGATTGCCACGGCTTGCCTGTAGAATACGAAATTGACAAATCTTTAGGAATTAGAGTAACTATTTTCTTATTTCATTTCCTAAATATAGCCTTTTTCTTATATTATACTTTGGAGTTTCAATAAATTAATATATATATCAAGTAATCTTGCTTGGTATCTTCCTTCTATCAGTATTAACACCATCTCACTTCTTACCTCTTTCTTTAGTTCAAACAGGATGTTTTGGATATGGGCATTGATAAGTACAATGCAGCTTGTCGTTCTATTGTTATGAGATATGCTTCCGAATGGGAAAAAACTGTTGAAAGATTAGGAAGATGGATCGACTTCAAAAATGACTACAAAACCCTAAATATTTCCTTCATGGAAAGTGTTTGGTGGGTTTTCAAACAACTATTCGATAAAGGTCAAGTATACCGCGGTGTTAAAGTTATGCCATACACTACTGGATGTAAAACCCCCCTTTCTAACTTTGAAGCAAGTCAAAGTTATAAGGACGTAACTGATCCTGCCGTAGTTGTTGGTTTCAAAGTTATCGACCAAGAAAATACCTACTTACTCGCCTGGACAACTACTCCATGGACCTTACCAAGTAACTTGGCCTTGTGTGCAAACCCAAAAATCCAATACATCAAGATTTTTGATGAAGAGTCTTCAAAACACTTTATCTTATCTGAAAATCGTCTAGCTTCAATCTACAAGGACCCAAAAAAAGCTAAATTTAAAATTATCTCCAAACACCTTGGCTCTGAACTAGCTGGAATTAAGTATATCCCCTTGTTCGACTACTTTAAAGAAAAATACGAATCTAGAGCCTATCGCGTTCTTATAGACATGTACGTCACTGATGAGGATGGTACTGGTATTGTTCATCAAGCCCCTGGTTTTGGTGAAGACGATTACCGTGTCTGCTTAGACAATGGCGTTATAGATGAGATTTCTGGTGTTCCTTGCCCTGTTGATGAAGATGGTAGATATACTCCTGAAGTATCTGATTTTGTTGGTGTTTATGTAAAAGATGCTGATAAAGATATCATGAAACGCCTCAAGCTCTCTGGTAACCTCATTAAACAAGGAACTCTTGTTCACAGCTACCCAATTTGCTGGAGATCTGACATCCCCTTGATTTATAAAGCCATTCCTTCCTGGTTTGTCAAAGTTCGTGACATTCAACAAAAATTATTGGATGCTAACGCCAAAACTCACTGGGTTCCAAACAACGTCAAGGAAAAACGCTTTGCTAACTGGCTTGGAAACGCTCGTGATTGGAACATTTCCAGATCTAGATTCTGGGGTACACCTATTCCCCTTTGGACCAATGAAGACTTCACTGAACTTGTCTGTGTTGGCTCAGTTGCTGAACTAGAACAACTTTCTGGAATTTCTCCTATCACTGATTTGCACAGAGAGTCCATTGATGGAATCCAAATTCCAAGCCCATCTGGAAATGGTATGCTGAAGAGAATTGAAGAAGTATTTGATTGCTGGTTTGAGTCCGGAAGTATGCCTTTCTCACAAAACCACTATCCATTCGAAAACAAGGACCTTTTCGAAGAAAAATACCCTGCTGACTTTATTTCTGAAGGTATTGATCAAACTAGAGGTTGGTTTTACTCTTTACTAGTTCTTTCTGTACATCTCAGAGGTGTGGCTCCATGGAAAAACTTGATCTGCAGTGGGTTGGTCTTGGCTGGCGACGGTAAGAAAATGAGTAAAAGACTTAAGAACTATCCTGATCCTACCGAAGTTCTAGATAAACATGGTGCTGATGCACTACGTTTATACTTGATAAACTCCCCTGTTGTTCGTGGTGAATTTTTACGCTTCAAGGAGGAAGGTGTCCGTGAGATAGTTTCCCGCATCTTTTTACCATGGTTCAACGCTTCACGCTTCTTCCTCAACCAAGTCGAACTTTTGAAGCAAGAGCAAGGTATTGACTTTGCTACTATCTCCCACCACGTTTCAAAAGATAACGTAATGGATAAATGGATTATGGCTTCTACTCAATCTCTTATTCAATTTGTAAGAACTGAAATGGACGAATATCGCCTTTATACTGTAGTTCCTGGTCTATTGCGCATTGTTGACCATCTCACAAATTGGTACGTCAGATTTAACAGAAAGAGACTTAAAGGTGACGAAGGCCTAGATAATACTTTGGCCTCACTCTCAACTTTGTTCACTGTACTTTTTGATATGTGTCGTATCTTAGCTCCATTTACTCCATTTATCACTGAGCACATTTATCTTAGCTTGAGACCATTTATCCAACAAGCTACTTTTGATAGCATGGGTGTAAAAGATAGCAGATCTTTGCACTTTATTCCATTCCCTGAAGTACAAGAAGAATACAATGACCCATCAATTGTTCGTGCAGTCAGCCGCATGCAATCTGTTATTGAGCTAGGAAGATTTGTCCGTGAAAAGAACACCCTTTCACTAAAAACTCCCCTCAACGAACTTGTTGTTATCCACAAAGACCCTGAATATCTTGAAGATATCAAACTTTTGAGTAAATACATCACTGATGAACTAAACATCCGTAAACTTACTTTAACTTCTGATGATGAGTCTTATGGTATTGTTTATCGTGCTGAGGCTGACTTTAAGAAACTCGGTATTAGACTACGTGCTGATATGCCACGTGTTAAGAAGGCTCTTCCTAATGTTCCCAACTCTGAAATCAAGGCTGCTCTTGAGTCTGGGGAACTTAACGTTGACGGAATTATCTTAAAGAGCGAAGAAATCAATATTGTTCGTGCATTTGATAGCCTTAAAATAAGTTCCGACTTTAGCGAAGCCAAATACGACTCAAACTCCGACAAAGACGTTTTAGTCTTGTTAGACACCAACCTTAGTCACGATCTTATCCAAGAAGGTTTGGCGCGTGAAGTTATTAACCGTGTCCAAAGATTACGTAAAAAGGCTGGTCTTGTTGCTCTTGATCCTGTAAATTACTATTTCAAGATTGTTTCCGACGAATCGGACCAAATCCTAAACGTATTACAATCAAAGAAAGAATTTTTGATCAAGACTCTCAAACAAGACATTGCACACTGGGACGAAAAGGGTACTGAATGTTTCATCGAAGAAGTTCAAGAAGTTAATGAATCAAAATTCTTGCTTGGTTTCACTAGATCCAACTAAAAAAAATTTCATTGATTAATTATTCGTTCACCTTGATTTAAATTTTTTTTTTTATGGTTTACTTGATAAATTTATATCATTTTCATTTTAATTTTTTTAGTCTCTATTATTTCATTAAAAATTATCAGCATTGCTATATATTTATAAAAGTTATAAATGTTAGTAGTATGACGACATTCGTAATTTATAAGAAAAACAATAATGTTATACGACACAATAATGACTATTTTTTTTACTAATCCGTACCAGTCGAATATTAATAAGATCCTTGTTCTAAATAATCGCCTGTACATTTACTTCATCGCTATTTTGAACGCTAGTTAAAAAAAAATAAAAAAGTCTTCCTACCGACTTTTTTTTTATTTGTCGAGATATCTTTATCTTGTGATTAAAAGATTAGACTTTAAATTAAGATCTCAAGCTTGAAAATCAAATGCAATACAATAAAAAAGCAAGAATTTTTTAATTTTATTTTTAGGCGTTACGATGAGTGTCATAGATGAAGGTTTCCGTCTACCACCTCCCCCCCCCCCCCCCCCCCCCCCCC
>LSSN01000340.1:0-17455 GCA_001970855.1 Smittium culicis
ACCATATTTCTGGAATCAAATTACATTTTTAGCACCATGTGATAGAATGGTAAAGAGAGGTAGAATATAATCACTTTTTATAAAATAATTTGTTCTTACTAAGAGTTTTTTTTAATTGTTAAAAAAAAATTATTTGTAAATATTATATAATCTTACAAAAAAAAATATTGAAAAAAAATTCATACGAGACATAATCTTATGATCAATAGTGTAATTATTAGTTAAAAATTTACTTTAGCTTGTTATGCTTGCTTTAATTTAAGCTCGCTTTTGCTTCTTGACTGTTTCAGTCTTGTTTTTAAATTTTAATAATATTGATAATTTTTAAACCTATTGTTTGTTTATTTGTTTTATCTATTTTATTATTTTTTTGTGATCCTTTTTAAGATGATGTTAATTTTAAAGCAATCAAGGCTGCTTTTATACCTTTAATACTCAAACTTTGTGTTTGAGTATTCTTTACTAGCTGTAATAGCTAGTAGAATAATAGTTAAATAAAATGTTAAAGACAAAACTTTATACTTAAAAACTAGTAATGAAAAACTAATACAATTAAAGCCACAATATTTATATTTGTGGTATATACATTTACATATATGTTTACCCACACTACTTGTATGTTTGAAATTGCTAATACAGATGCATTTATATTTATCTTATATAATAGCACATGTATTACTCATTTCATAACAAGCTAAACAAAATATTGCCAAAATATACTCAAAATACAGGCAATTATAACATAATTATGCTATGGATTTGAAATAACGCACTGCATAAAGTATATATAGAGAGAAAATTAAAGAATATAATAGCTCAATAAAATATTCTCTGGCAGATAGTTAAAAAAATAATTAATGCATCAAAAATTCAATTTTTTATCCAATCGCCAAGACTATATAAATTGATTAAGCTAGAGTTAAAATTTCAATAATGCTGCTTATATAAAATTGGTATTATATTTCTAGGTTGTTAACTTTATATTAAGTCAAATAAATTATTCTAGACAGCTATTAAAAATTAATAGCTATTAATATTCGCTGATTTTTTATTTGCTAATATTCTGTTGCTCTTTTATCTAGAGTCTAAATTTTATCTTATAAAAATTTATTGCAAGGATTAAAAAATTATTCGCACGGAAATTAATTGGGATTCTATATGCTTCTCAAAAATGATCTATCGATCTTTTAAGAATTAAAAGAAAAATTAGCGAAATTCTGCAACTAAACAGCGAGTTTTTGTCGTTTTTTATATATAATCAATTCTAACAATTTAAATTCTCTCCTAATTTTTTTTATTAATTAATATTTATGTGTCTATTAACTATAAAATTTTTTATGATTCTAGGCTAAGGTTTCAATCAGATATTTTAAAGCTGAAATACAATTTTTGACTTTTTTTATTAGAAAACCAAAAAAAAAATCTATAAAAGGGCAAAAAGAAGATTATTTTTGAAATCAACTTTTTTTCTTACAGGTTTTTTAGATTTCAAAATTTTCTTTATACTCTAAAAATTACTTAAAACTAAAAAAAATTTACATA
This sequence comes from Smittium culicis, assembly GCA_001970855.1. NCBI lineage: Eukaryota > Fungi > Kickxellomycota > Harpellomycetes > Harpellales > Legeriomycetaceae > Smittium > Smittium culicis. The sequence goes on from LSSN01000340.1 coordinate 1,543, forward strand.
ACTTGATTAAAATTAAATTCGTATATATTTATTGATCATATCTCTCCTCCCCCCAAAAATATCAAAGTTGGCCATAAAAAAATATTATATAAAGAAAGTTAACAGTTTATTGCTATTTGGATTATCAAAAGTTAAATCAACTAAAAAATTTAAACTATAAATCGAAATGGTCCAAAGTATCAGAATATTAGCTCCTTTAATAGTAAGCTTTATAACTATGCTAGTAGTTAGAGGCTCTGGATATGAAGAGTTTAAGGAAATGGAATTGTATAACGATTTGAAAAATTCAGGATTAGACCTAGAAGCAATGGAAAATTCCGGATTTATGCCATCTCTTGATAACGTTGAAATAATCAATATCGACGATTTTCCAAAGGGCGAAATTTAGGGTAAAATTGAAAATTTTATATAGCCAAATAGAAAAAAATAAAATAATGAGTAGACTTGGCTATTTAAATAACGTGATTATTTCTCTGAGGATATCTCCATAAGGTTTTTTCGATAAATTTATTTCTTAAACCAGCATTTATCTATACTTATAACTTTAATATTCAATAAAAGCATTTAACATTGACTCCAATAATTCCCCATATCAGCAATATTATCATATTTATACTATAAAAAAAACTAAATTATTGTTTTTAAAATGGGAAAAATATGCCATTTCTATTTAGCTCTACCAGGCGAACTTTTTTTCACATAACAAATATATTTTTACTTTTATTTTTATTATTTTTCTTTTTATATCTACTCCTTCCCAACCATAAATTTATTAATTATAAGTCATATACTGTATTGATTTAAAGGTTATTACGTAGTTCAATAGACTCATTGTAGCTGAAATAAATTTCTCTATTTTATCATAATTCTTCTAATTAAACTCCGAAAAGTTATAGCGATCATATATTGTAATATCTGCAGCTAGTTTCGCATATTACGAATATTTAATAAAGATTACAAAGTGTTTGCAATATTAGTTGTATGTAATACATGTTGAGAATTTTCACTTATTTAAATTAGATGGTGCGGGCGTTTCAGTAGCTAAAAGTTTTTTAAAAACACTTCTATTTGTATCTAAAAAAAATATAGCTAAAATTATCAGGAATATGATTTTGTGCGGAGTGAGTAGCTCTATTTTTAGCCGTTTCGATTGTGCTACTTTTGTAACCAAGATAGCCAACTAAATAATGTTATGACCTGTCACATTGAAGCGATATTGTTCATAGGTCTAGTAAAATTTTAAAGCTAATAAGATGTATTTTATAAATTCTAAACAAATCAGTAGCACTTTTAAGCTCTTAACAGAATGTTATAAGGTTATAGTCCAAAATCACTATTAAAGCCAACAATGCTTTAATTATACCAGCAAGTAAAATGCCTTTTTTGAATTGCTTTAAACGCATTCACTTTTCTTTTTATTACCCTGATCTTTCAAGCTAATTTTAATTATTAAATATTAACAAATTCCGAAGCTTGGTAGTATGAACTACTCAAAAAAATGCATTTTTCTCATTCTGCTTTCTGCAGTGTCTATATTTTACTCGATGACTCTACTCAATAATTCCGACAAACAAATGAACTCGCCGGACTATATCAACAATAGAAATTCTAATAACTCTGTTAATAAGAATACTCACTCTTCGAGCTCCACTTATTCAGAATACAACCCTTTACCAGTTTATAAAGCTTCCCAAGCTGCTAATGACGCAAAAATAAACAGTTCCGATTTCAATGATAAAACCGGAAATATATTAACTTTCGTACAGGTTAGCCATTATTCGATTAATTTAACATTTTTATTTTGAAGTGAATCAAGATATTATGCGATTGTTTTATTTTATTTTTTTTCAAGTAAGAAATTGAATAACTTGTGCATTATCCCACTTATATTCTTCTAAATTTCAGATTTCAGATTTACACATTAGCAGATTCTCTAAATCTGGAGGAATTATGCATTTACTACTGTTTTTAAGACAAGCTTTACCCATGGTTGCTCCGAGGCACTTGTTTATTACTGGCGATTTGACTGATGGAAAGGATAATTTTGGTCTTTCTTCAAGTCAACAAATAGAGGAATGGGAAGCATATAGTTCAGTCCTTAAGGTAATAATTACATCAATAAATTTTTATTACCTTTTTAATATGTAATTAAGCCTTAAAAACGCTTACAATTGTTTTATATGATAATTTATAGCAATTTAAACTAAAAGAAAGAAACAACAGTACATTTGCGTTTGATCAAAGAGGTAATCATGACTGCTTTAATGTTGGAGGATGGGGCTCAAACGAAAATTATTATTCAAAATACAGCATTTCGAAAACTCCAGGATATTTGTTAAATTCGGAATTTAATGGTAAAAACTACTGTTTTATTTCAACTGATGGTTGCCCTAAACGAGGTTTTGGAAGACCCATGAACTTTTTCGGTTTTTTAAATTCCAAAGATGTTGAAAATGTCGTAAACGCCATAAACGATAACTGTATATCTTCTGAACATGTTTTTATGCTAAATCATTACCCAACTGCTGTTATGAGATATGGGAAATTAAACCAAAACAATAGTCGCAAATTCATGCCAAATGGCTTTAGCCTAGTTTTAGAAAAGGTTAGCGCCTTTTTATGTGGTCATCTACATAAGTTAGCCGGCGGTATTGGCGAAGATTTAAAAGCGAATAACAAAAACCCAAATTACTTGGAATTAGAACTGGGTGATTTAAAACTGAATGCCATTTATAGAATCTTTGCAGTTGACAACGGTCTAATTTCATTCACTGATGTAACCCTGCCTATCAAAAAAATACCTCTTTTAAACCCACATCCAAATAACCCTTTATCAGTCATAAACTCGCACTCATTCAAAAGCATTGATCTGATTCCACAAGCTCCTATCATCCTTATAACTAACCCTAAAGAATCTAAATATTTTATTATCAGCCGCGAGAATTTAGAAATAACTGAAAGATCTAAAAGCATTAGAATCCTTATTTACTCTCCTCACGCTATAGAAGAAGTAAAAGTCTTAATTGATTCAGTATTTGTGGGCTTTGCTGAGCCCAAATTTAAACATGTAGAAGTATCTAAACGAATGGAAAAATTCGAAAACTCAAATTACGAGCCATTATTTACATTAGAGTGGGATCCAAGTTTATACAGAGATTCAAAAAATCACAACCTTACCGTCTTAGCTAAGTCAAGCTCAAAACTTAATAACATCCAACTCTCTTCAAAGTCCATTTTTTTTAATTTGGATATCAATAAAATTCCTACTCCTTTACATAATGAAAAATCTGGTGGACTGATAATGAGATCAGATTTTTATAGTATCTTTCGTGGTTTAGTTTTTTTCTTCTATATATTTGGATTTTTTATCCTAATTCTGATCCCAAAGTTAATTTCCGAGCAAATCAATTATAACCTTTTACAAATGGAATTCTCTCCTAACGAAAACAGAAATATATCAACAAAACATACTATCTCCCATTTATTTGACGAAATTGTTAAGCCTGACTTGACATTTTTATCGGACTTGGATTCATTATTTAAAAATGATTATGCTAACTATCAAAGGCTTGGACATAGCATCCCCACCGCCGTCATAAAATCATTTATTTTTAAACCATACAATCCGTTGATGTATTTAGTTACATCCCTCAAGTTATTTTATAGCCGAATAATTTTATTGAGTGCCTGCCCATTTTTGTTCTATCCTTTATATATCTATAGCCTGCTAATAATTGTTATGCCGATATTTACTGGAAAGCTGATTCCTTCAGATTTAAACATACAGGTAGGATCAGTCTTTATATTTGGGGTTTATTATGGAGGTGAATGGGTTCCATTGCCTGATACTTGGATGTTTGGAATTTCTTTAATAACATATTCGCTGGTTATATGGCCGATCTATTGCGCCACTGCCTTGTGTTCACCAACTCACAAAAATAAATTCGTTAAATTTGTTTATACAATTTGGAAATATACAAACTACGTGTTCCTATTTTATTTCAATCTCGTTCCTATAATTATGAGCTCGCTTGTGTACGGGCTCTTGCGAGTATTGATAAGCTCATGGGTACGTATACTTATTACTGCTCACATAATTTTAACAATGATATGCATCAACAAATATTTCGCCATAGTATCTTCGAATAATATAACTAATTACGGATACTCATCTCTACCCAACGAATCGGAGAACGATGTGAATGTCTCAACGAATTCACCTAGAAATAGTAGCACAATATTAGCAAGATCTGAAATAAAATTTACGGACTTTATTTTGCAGATATTTCATCCTGCATTATTCATTGAACATTATAAAAGAGCGATCATTTATGATATGATTGCCATTCAGAAATGCTATTCCAACTACGATAGTAACAGACTAAATTCTGCAAATCTAGATTTAGATCTATTGTCTGAAGGCGGCGATACAAATAGCGGCACTGATAATGAGTCATCTTCACCGAATAGCTTACCTAGAGATAGCACTAGAAGAGCAAGTGTAAATTCAACTTCAGATTCGACAAGTTCTAATAACCTGACAGAAAATAATATATCTAGAACAACTAGTTTTATGAAAGTTAATAAGCACAAAATCGTTTAAAGCAATTTTTGGCTTATACCTGATAGTATTATTTACTTGGCTATACAGGAAAAATGATATATAACAAAATACAAATTATTCATAATTTTGTTGCTTTCATTTTTATTTTTTTATTATGGACAATTTCACTAACTGATTTTTGAGATGTTTTCCTTTTTTCACTTTTATAAAAGTTGTAAATATGTTGCTATTTCTCTAATTGTTTCTTATTCTAATCTTTTTATTATTAGGTCTAAAATATTTAAATTAAAATATCATATAGTTATCTTTAAAATAGCTACTCGAGCAGTTTTTGATGAATATTATATATATGTGAAAGCCTCTATTAATAAAAGAGAAACTTTTTTTTAGGCTTCCTGTATACGCATGAGAAAATTAAATTCACCAAAAAATTCTTTTATGATTTATTTAAAATTGTTTAAAAAATAATACCTAACCGAAACGTAAAGAATAGAGGATAATAATGATTATTAAAAAAATTTTATATCAAGTGAAATTATACATTTATTAGTATCCTAATAGAAAAAGTTAGTATTTAATCATAATATTTTTCCTTTTAAAATAATAGTTGTTTGGATCAATTAATTACATTTTTAATTGTTTCTATTGATGTAGATTGTGACTTAGGGTATAATAAATAAGGTATTTATAATCGAGTTAAAATATTATTGCATTTTAAATAACGATTAAAATTATTTCTTTTTTTTTTTAATAAAGATAATTTTTAATAAGGTTACGAGATAAATGAAGTGTATATTATCATTATTGAGATATATTGGAATAAATAATTAAAAACATTATCGATCAGATTGAGTAAAATATCAATAAATGGTTTTTAAAATAATAAAAAATATTAGTTCTAAAATAATATTTTTAGTTTGCAGTATATTTTTTCGAATTTTATTAAATCTATGAAGTTTCAGAATTTATGAGATATAAATAAAGATTAAAATTCTTGTATTTAGAATTTTTTGCATAGAGTAATGGTTGATAAGTTTTTTTTGTATTTAATTTTTATATACAAATATTTTATAAATTATTAAAAAAACGTATTGAATTAGGTATCGAGACCTTGATCATATCATTGGTATATAGTTATTGAAATACTTTTTGAGGGAATAAATTCGCCTGGGCCAGCACTAACAAATTTAATAAAATGTTAGTTGAAGTTTTTTTTTTCTATTTAATAAATTCGTGACATCTATTAATGTAACAACAGATAAAGGATTACTACATAAAATTATGAGTCAAAGTGTAAATTTGATTTTCAATCAGCCGATATTGAAAAAAAATAATTATAAAAGCATTCTTATAACATAAAATATGATGCTTGTGAATAAGAAAATTTTTTTAATCTCGCTATTGAATAATTTTATTGATCTTGTCCATTGTATATATTAATTTTATTGAACACTTTTTTCAATCTAGAAATGATATTGACGAGATGGATTAAGTCGTTATCAATTTTAGTTTTAAATTGTGTAAAGTTGAATCAAAAAAAATGAACATAGATTTTTAGTGTCTTAAATGTTTAAAAACCTATCTATACGAATATGATATTTTAGATTTCTATCCAGGTGTAAAAAGAAGGCTAAGAGTTAATGTTTAAATAGGTTTTTTTCGATATTCGGGTTATAATTAAACCATTTCAAATAAATTTGTACTTTTTCAACTCGATTATTTCTAATAAATAACAATTACAACAAAAATTTTTTTCTTAAAATTGTTTTTTATTTATAAATTTACGTTTTATTATTAAGTTTATATAAATTAAAGTTAAAATTTGCGGAATAAAAAAAAGGTTATTAGTATGTTAGTCCATATTTTCAAAAAAAAGTGATCTAGCAAAAAAAATAACAGCAATAATACATTAGCAAATAGTATCATTTGCTTTGAGATGCATTTTTATCAGGAAACTGGTTGAAAATATTGTTTCGATCTTCCATACTAATTTATAAAAATATTAGGGGACCATATCAGCGAATGTAAATATATAGATGTACCGATTTTATAGGGGTGAATAAAAGGCTAAAAAAGTGCATTTTTTAATTAAATCAAAAGTATAGTAGCTAAGTTTTTAGAATTTAATATTTAAAAAAGCAATAAAAAGGCGTTTTATTTAGAAATCAGGTTTATTAGAAACAAAAGGCGTTTATTTTCCCCTTGAAATTTTTACGGAATAGAAATAAAAACAGACTTGAATTGAACCCGAAAATTATTTATTTTTATTGAATAGAAAATTAGTTACCACTGAGTAAAAATAAAAATAAAAAAAAAACAGTACAAAGCTTTTTTATTTAAATTGAAGTTTTATATGTTTAAATAAAATTAAATATTATGCGCGTATGTAAATATTCGTTACTGAGTAAAAATTTAAATTTAATTATTTTATACACAATAAAACCCTGAGTAGGAATAAAAAAATTATATCTCGGAATAGAAATAACTAAAAAAAAAAAGTTAAACCTGAATAAATTACTTATTTAAAAAAGAGCTAACTATATTTTGTAAATTTGTACAAAATTATAAAATAAAAAGATTTTAATAGTAAATATTTGTAGAAAAATCTAAATTATAAGATTATATATCAAAAGTTTTTCTAATTTGTTTCAAATCCTCTGCTAATAAAAAAATTAGTACAAAAAATAACTTTAGCTCTTTGAAAATTCTTTTTTTATCTTTATATCTTCTAGTTATTCCTTATAAATATTTATTTTTTACCAAAATAAAGCTATCCAGCTGAACTCTTAAAATAATATTAATACCTGTCTTAAGAACGAATATAGAATATAACTCTTTATTACTAGCTTTGTAGTTTTAAAATAAGAAAACGAAATGGATCGCGTACAAAAAGAAATTGAGGAATCTATTGCCCTAAAACGTAACTAGCTCTTTTTTTAAATTTTTATTCATAGGTAAAATATTAAAAACGTATTAAATTTATAGCTTTCGCGAAAGACGTTTATCTGTATGAAAAAATATGGCAGTATGGAGGACCCAGGGGAATCTTTGGTACGCAATTTATTACAATTTATTTCTTTTAGTATATTACTAGGAAACATAATCGGGAGCTTCTTTACTCACTATAATTCGGGCTTTTATATATAAATGTAGGTGGGACTGTTGTTGCATTGACTTTAGCTGCTGCGACCTTAACTGTTGGTACTGATTTTAGAATCCATGTAAGCTATCTTTACCCAAAAACTTCTACTTTTATTAAAGAACTAATTTACTTATTACTAACTTTCCTTTAGTATTCGCTATTTTTGTTTTCTTTTTATCAAGCTTTAATCTTTTTATTTTTTTTGAAAATAAATATCCAACTATAAACTTAGTCTTTACATTCGTACTTCTTACTTGCTGGAAAATACGATGTCCCTATTTACTTGCACGTTGACAGAGTTAGAGACGGTACTTTTTTGATTATATCCACACTGTTTGAATGCTTCTAAACATTATAATTAGGAGAATCTTTCTTTATTTGATATTATAGCTCATATTTACCGTTTAGTAGCTTAGTATATACATTAAAACAGACATCTTATTCTTTAACGCTAACTGAAATGTTGTTAACTATATTTATAGGTCGATCTTTTGCATCGAGAACTGTGCATGCTAAACAAGACGGGAAAACTATATTTATTATGATTTGTAGCTTTCAAAAACCAGAGAACACTATTGTTCAGCATCAGGTACAGTTCTATATTTTTATTTAATGTGATTAATATTTTTTAGTCCATGTTTATTACTAATTAGACATTTATACGCTTATATTAATGACCATCTAATTAACGTTTTTTAAATACGGCATTAAATAGGCACAAATGCCTCGAGTCTATCCGCCTGAAGTTGATGCTATATACAAGCCAATAAGCAAAAATTTTACACATTCAGATTTTGCTGGAGAGTTTACTACCAATCTGTTTGATACTGCAAAGTTCATCTCAAAGAGCGCAACTGCACTCGAGCCAGATTTGGTTCCCTCATTCAACAGCTTATTCAACCATTACAAGGACGAAAATAAGTCTAGCAGTAGCAGCAACGTTGGGGCTGATGAGAATGCTAAAAAAATACCTAATATTTTGACGCCATACACTTTGAGATGGGTTAAAATTGATCAGAAACTTGGAGACAAATCTGCACAACTCCACACTATATTTTTGGGATGTATTTCAGACTTTATGCTCGCATTGACCAACATGCTTCCATATACATTTGGCTACAACAGAGGCAAAATAACGGTCCCCATGACTGTATCATTAGACCATTCAATGTGGTTCCACCGCGAATTTAGAGTTGATGAGTGGCTTTTGTTTGAGCTTGAGTCTCCAAGACTCATTAACGGAAGAGGGTTCTTGTACGGAAACTTTTATAACCAAAAGGGACTTCATGTTGCGACAATTGCTCAAGAAAACTTGTTTAGGTCTGAAATTAAAGACCATGTAAATGCCATTCCAAAGTTCCTTTTTAGCAGAAGCCCTCCAAAGCTAATAGATTCTGAATTTCCTAATGAAAAGCCTAGCACTACTTCAATTGGTTCCAAATTGTAGTCATTAAAAAAAATAATAATAATAATAAAGAGAAAATTGATCTCATAAAACTTTTCCATCACATTTTTGAGAATATCAATACTCATAACGATTTATTTTTTATTCTGGTATTTAATCTTATCCTCTATTCTTGGTTTTAGATTTACAATAAATATATTATATCAACATTCAGATACTATCTATATCTATTTTTCTATGCCACTATCGATTCTTTTGATCTTTTGGAACTAAAAATTCGTTCTAGTGCAGAACATTTAATTACTGACTTTTTTTTTTTATGTTTCACTTTCAAACCTAAAAAAAAATTTTGAGCGAAATTGCACATATTAGCACTCAAGTATATCGAGTTTATATATAAATAGTTTTCTGCGAGTTTATATAAAAATAACATTTTTTATTTATTTACTTATTTTTGCGTCGTATATGAAAAAAAAAAAGTTCATGAGCTATGATAAATAAATAGTTTGTGAGAAAGTGTTTGAATATTATGGCTTTATAAAAACACATTAAATATTAGCGATTTTTATTTCTCGGAACGGTTTATAGCTGGAGAATTTTATTCATTTAGACTTTAGAGCAAAAGGGGCCAAAAAACTGTGTAAACTTTAAAGTTTTTTTCTTTTTTTTTAATTTAAATTTAAACAGATTTTCTTCTACTCCTTTAAAAAGCTAAAACAGAGCTGATAAATTCGAGGTTTATAACTAATTTTTTTTGTAGCTTTGGTGTACAATTCCTATTTATACAAATACAAATAAAAATCTTTTAATCTTTCATTCCTTTATTATGAAATTGTAACTTCTACTTACTTCTACTCATATCTATCATTAATAAACTAACTAAATTTTTTCGTATATACAGATACAACTAACTAATTATTTAAAAAAGCGCTAGCGGCTAAAAAGTATAGAAGGACAACTGTATAATTAAAATTTAATCTGCTCACAGCAAATATAGGAAATATGAGGTCAGCTTTATACTGGATTTAATTTTTATTTTATTATATTTCATACTTTTCTTCCAAAGTTTATTGCTAGTATATATATGCATATGTATTGGTATTATTATCCCACACGATTTTATTTTGTTTTGGAGGTTAGGGGGGGGAAGTGTGTTCAAGATATATCTTTATCTTAATTCAATGCTATTAAAGAAAATATTTGATTAGCAAATAAGTTGTATACATATATATATATATAGTTCAGAAAAAATCGATTTGGACACTCTTAACAAGTATATTATTTGCCGCGACGTGGGTATTGGAAAAATCGTATCTGCGAAAAAATTTGACCATGGGCAGAGCAACCCGACGTTCCTTTTAACTGATATAGAGTAAGTTGTATGAGTTTGTTATTGTTAAGTGTAAATATAAAATGAAAACACACGTTACTTTTAGCAAAATTGTATCGTTTTGTGCAAGTAAAACCGATTTTTATTCCATTTTTACCCTTTTAAATATTTATAAAAGACCAGCTTCGACTAAATTGAAATAATGACGTATACTATAATGACCTGATCTTTCATTTTCTTATTCATTTTTTCCAAAACACGTTGTAGCTCTAAGAGATACGTTTTGCGCAAGAAGCCCGATGGCGCGCTGATATCCAAGACAGCGCACGCAGTTGAGCGCGAGTTCAGGATAATAGATGCGCTGTACAGGAACACGACAGTTCCAGTTCCGAAGGCGTACCTGCTGTGCACCGACAGCAGCGTTATCGGAACGCCGTTTTACGTGATGGAGTTTTTGGACGGGCGGATTTTTGTTGACCCTACGATGGCGGAAATTGACGTTTCGGAGAAGCCGCTGTATTTCCAGGAAATGGTCCGGGTGCTTGCGCAGCTGCACGCAGTTGACTTCAAGAGCGTCGGGCTCGACGGGTATGGCAAAGAGGGCGGGTACTACCAGCGCCAGTGCAAGTCGCTTCTTAAAGTGCATGACAGCCAGGCAGAAGCCGTTGATGCAGTTACTGGCGCGCGCGTCGGTCCGCTTCCAAACTTCTACAAGGTAACGAGCTACTTGCAGCAGAACCACTGCCCAGACGACATATCGATCATCCACGGCGACTATAAAGTCGACAATGTTGTTTTCCATAAAACTCTCCCGAAAATAATAGGCATCTTGGACTGGGAACTGTCCACTATTGGCAACCCAAGAGCCGATCTGGCTAACATGACCCAGAATATCGCCTTCCCATCCGTTTCGCCCGGCTTATCCAGCATCGGCGACATCAACGCTCCATTCGACATCAACTCCAGCTTCAACAACTCTATCCTCAATCAATACTGTAGCTTAACTGGCTTCGACTACCCCTTGCCTGGCTGGAAATACGCCAACATCTTCTCTTTTTACAGAAATAGCGTTATATACCACGGGATCGCTGCCCGCGTCGCTCGCGGACAAGCCTCGTCCAAAAGAGCTTCTATCGTCGCCAAGTACGGACCTGTCTCTGTCATGCGCTCTTTCAAACTCATCAGCTCTTCTAATTTATAATCTAGTATTTGATACATCTTTAAAATATAATATCAACCTTACCACCTTTATACAAAACACATTCTATTTTTATTCCTACTTCTTTCCTCCATCAATTTTCACTTTTTTTTTATTATATCAACTAAACTTTATCATTCTCTCCTTTCACCCACTATCGACCTTGTGTTATCAACCTTTCTGCTTCTCGTATTATCATATTCAACTAACAACCACAGTCTATTCAATGAGACTGTGCTTGATTTGAATAACTTGAATTTTCTATCTAATTTAATTTTTTAAATGTCAACAGTTTTCTGGGTTGATACACAATTCCTATGAGACCCTTTTAAGCTCCTAAGCACGCTTGAAATAACACTACTATTTAAATTTAAAATTATTCTTTTAAAATTAGTATGCCAACACTGAAAATAAATTCCCAATTCCACTGAAAATATATTTTTAAAGTTCAACCTTGCAAATAATACATAAAAATTAAAAGTATTTTAATATAGTACAATTTATTATAGTTTTTTTTTTTTTTTTTTTTTAGAAAAGCATATCCGAATGGATTCGAATATATTTAAAGAAAATATATGCTTATTTTTTTTTAGTCAATTGTTACCAAATCTACCAAAAAAAGAATAGGAAAAAAATTGTAACTGAATAATATAGTTTAGATCCAACCATGAAAAAAAAAAAAAAAAAAAGTAATTATAATTCTACTTTCTATTTAGTTTTTTGGGTTTTTTCGGGTCTGATCTATTGTCTGTATTATTAGGATAGACATGAAGATTTGAAAAGTTATCTCCAGGATAACCACTAATGTTATTCGTTCTATCTGCTGATAGACGCCTGTAAGTTTCGTCATACCCGCGTACATGTGCATCCGAAAAATTGTTATTTAAATGATGTGGACTGTCATAATTCATTTGGGGGCTATAGTTGTTATAATTCATAAGGGGATCAGAACCCAAATGGATAGTTTGTTGGCTCATTTCTTGGTCAATTGTATTATTTCTTGGATCATACGTTTCAGTAATTTCTGTACGAGATAAATACTGGTTTTGAGGGCCTGGATGGCGGTTATACCTGCTGCTGCTAGTATCGTAGTTATGGAAACTGTTTGGATCCTCATGATTGTAATCTATTGGGGAGTTTAGTTTTGAATTATATTGACGAGTTTGAGGCGAACTAATCGATCCCTGCGAGCCCAAATTATTACTGCCGTAATAATCGTTGGAATTCGAAAGTCCTCCTCTTTCTGAACTGTATGAAAGGTTTTGATTAGCTCTGTAAGGGTTAACGCTATAATCTTGAAGTCGCACTGGTTCAGGTGATTGGCTAGGTGGGTAGCCAAAAGTATTTGAATTAGTAGTATCATTGTCATAGAAATCAGCTGCAGCATTTGAGCGTTTCTCTTGGGTATCTGAAATATACCGAGGGCTGTTTTGATTATAGTCTTCTTTAGTCACTGAATACTGTGGGCTATTACTAATTAAATTAACATCGCTGCCATTTCCAGAACTATAGTTATAGTTTAACTCGGACTTCATCATTGAGTGAGGTACATTTTGGTCGCTTTGAGATAAATTTGGTAGTTCATATGAAGAGCTATTTATGCTTTCGCTGTAATCATTTGAGTAAGGTAAAACGCTGAGCCCATTATACTTGTTACCAAGATTGAGAGTGCCAATTTTTCCAGAATAAACTTTAGTAAGCAAAGGTTCTAGCTTTCGCATGACAATTGGAGCGGATAACTCTTTGTTCAAAACGGGGTGTAAGTATGAATCACCCAAATTGTTTCTTTTAATCGTAGGGTTGAAATTGTTACTGTTATCAGGACTTTGTACAGGTGGTAAAATGGGGATAGTTCCAATGGGGTATCTGGACTTTTTTGCAGACCACAACGACAAAGCGATGATAGAGAATATGGAGATAAAAGGTAAGGGAGCAACGGCATTACTAGCAGTTCTAGGTGCGCTAAATTCTCCTAGACGGACTCTCAATCCATACCAAATATAAAGTTGGAATAACACTAGAGCAAAAAGGAGTCGATTAATTGCGATTTTGAACATTCTTCCTTGAGTTTCGAATTGATTTTTGTAAACGTATAGTAGGTTGTATTTAAATACAAATCCTGCAATTAAAAAGCAGGCAAGACCGAAAGGAAGAGTGATTGGGGCATAAACGCAATAAATCATACAAATTGTAAAGATCCATAAGTATAATGCATAGGAAGGCGCAATATCGAACACTGGAGCACTGATAAGATCCTTTAGCTCTCTGGGAGTTAAAAATCTTGAATATCTTTTAAAGAAAATAGTAATAAGCGGAATAATTTGGAGGATTTCAATTACAGATGTTAGGGCTTTAAGTAATACATAAGCTGTCCAAAATTGGTTTTTTGTGTTGACTTCGTTAATTATTCTAGATGGGTAATTAGTGATAATTTTGCCAGCATCTGAGCCCTTTTCAGCAAGCGAAAATATTAAGCTGGTGATAGTGAAGACAAAAACGTTAGTGATCATATAAAACAAGTACATTTTTTTACATACAGCACGCTCGATTGCAGTTGATGTATTAGTTCCTTGGTAGTTGCTGATGAATCTGAAAAACATAGGGATGTAGTAGTAATAAATTACCAAAACGAGGGGCAATATACAATATTGCCAAATTCTGGTAATAACGATGTTGTTAGTAAAAAAGGATGTTGTATTTGGGAAAAAGTCTTGGATATTCGTAACGTCCAAAATGAATATTAAAGCAGATGAGGGAATAAATGACAGTAGACAAAAAGCAAAGGTAATAGAACGAGAAATCCATAAACGAAGAGTCCTAGAATCTTTGGTTATAAAGACGTTATTCCAGATAATATCATTTGGATCGGGGGCTAGCGAGAATTTTATATCTTTTTTGTCAGATTTAGAGATTTTTTTTAAATAGTCGTATGCTTTAAAAGTCATTGAGGGATTTTGGTAACTGACAAATCCGATATTGGTGGAAGTAAAAGCAGAGATTTTTTCACGAGCAACACTAATTGCGATTTCGAGGTTATTGAGTTGTTTTGTGTAGTGGTCGATGGAGTCAACGGAATTGCCATTTTTTAGTTTCATGGTGGGGCGGTTAGTATTATTTTGGGCATCAGGTTTGAGAAGATAATTTTGCAAAACGCGTTCAAGTTTTCTAACAGTTTTATCGTGCTCATCAACAAGCTTTGGTAAATCGCCCATAAGCCTGACAAAGTTTGCATTATCAGGTGGGGTTTCGGGCAACAAATTAGCGAGGAAGTGGGCAATAGCGGGTTCGGATTGTAGGGGTTTTGGGACATTTTGCAAGAGCAAAGATCTGGAGCTAATTGCAGAAAGGAAGGTAGGACTAGAGAAGTAGTCGAGCTTTAGATTGATGTAATTTCGTAGTTCGAGGTAAATGAGGTATATGAAAATGAAGGTATATAGGTAAGCGAAACAGACGTGTACCCAATAAATTTTGATGGTGGTTATATGGTAAAGGGTGAGGTACAGTAGTAAGAATTTATTTGGGTCACCAGTCACGAAGGCGTTATTTCCGTTGAAGTAATTTATTGGGAGAATAACGGTAATTCCAAAGAAGGACATTATGGAGAGTTGGATAGTGCAAAGTCTGATGAAGCGGAGGAATAGATAGCCGTCTAGACCGATAACTTGGAGTTGCTTTTCTTTAGAGATGAAGTAGAATTGTTTGATCCAAGTGAAAACGTTTTTTGATAATTTTGGGGGAGCGGAGGATAGGGAGGGATCGCGACTAGCGACTTCTTTAAATTTTCTTGCGTATACAGCGCTGTTATTGGGGCGAAGCATATTAAAGAGACCAAAGATAGCAATTCCTATTAGTAAGAAGACACCAGCTTGGTATAGTAGGGAGATGATATCTAGGGTTTGCTTTTCCAGCTGGGCTTTGTCGGTAAAGATGGAGTTTATTGCGTCGTTAGCAGCCATATTGTATAAGAACTGCGGGAATAAAATAAATAAGAAAATAAATAAATGAGAGGATGGGGCTTGAGTATATGAAATAATGAGTTTTTTTTAGGTAAAAGTAATTAAAGCTCCATAAAAAAAGGTGTGGGAGGAGATAAAGGAGATATTGATGTTAAATATTGATGATACAGAGCAGCAATGACGTTTTGGGTATATTCAAATATCTTAAGAGTGTTGAATAGAAGGTGGTAATGGTTGAAGAGATAGTAGGCAGTAATGATTGGGATCGAAAAAATGGTATGAATGTATTGAGATTGAAGCCAAGGGGGGGGGGGGGGG
>LSSN01000345.1:0-12637 GCA_001970855.1 Smittium culicis
GAGGGGGGTCGGTTGAAAAATTATTTTTTTAATATTTTTTTAACTTTTTAAATATTTTTTTATATGTTTTTGTATACTTTTAAATAATGTTTAATAAACTCTCAGAGACGAAAAAAAAAAAAAAACATTTAGACAAAAAAAAATAAAAAAAAAAGGATAAAAATTTCCGCATCGAATATAAATCTTCTATACTATCAACAATAATCATCAAACTCAATTCAAAATGTTTCAGCTGCGTTTCAATTTGATATTACCAGGATTTGAGCGTATTATTGAATTTTTTTCAGATTAATTTTATTTTGAAGTTTTTAATTAAAAATTTATATCATATATTTTAATTATAAATCAATGATCAAATTATAATTTTTTTCATAATATCTTCTAGTAATTATTTGATTGATAAAATCAGTTAATGTTATTTGATTTCAGTCACAGCAGCTCTCGTAGAGCCTTTTTATTCAAAACTAAAATTTCATTAAAAAATTTTTATGCACAATTTCGCTTTCAAAATTATTGATACCATCAAAAAAATATAACGTGAATTCGTTTTTATTTGAGTTATATATTATCTTAGCATATTATTCTTAGATTATACCATGCCTGGCACTTTAAGGAAGCCTGTTTTATTTAATTTAAACATTTGTTTCTTTAAATTGACAGAATAATTTTATAAAATTGTCAAATCTGAATAATTTATATTAAACATTAATAATTTTAATACGATAAATATATCCAGGTCAATAAATTCGCCAAAAATTATCCAATATCGCAACTTAAAATCATAACATAATTTTAGTGACCACTTTAAATGTTTTCATTGATTATGATTCTCATCAAGGCTAGCTAAACTCCAATCTTTCATAGCTATATCACCATAGAAAATTCAGAATTATATCCGAAAATATACAAATATCATTAAATATATAAATATATTTTAGTTAATGGCTAAAATAAAAGATGAAATTCTTAGTAGTTTTGACGATATAAATTTGAGAAAATATGTTTTTTTTATATCAGAATATTTAAATGTTGTATAATCGAGAAAAACCTCGTATGAATTTACTAATATTAATAAACACTGGATATATACTCTATTTACTTGATTTAAATTCAAAAAATTAGTACAAATATATTTTATAAATAGGATAGGTAAACTTCTCATCGATTTCAAGTTATACATGTTGATAAATTGAAGTAAGAAAAAAATTAAAATTTTGATATCATGGAAATTTAAAGACAATCTATTTATTTTTTTCATCAGACAGAGATTATCTTGATTAAATTGAATTAATTATGATTAATAATTGACAAAAAATTAATTCTGATATTATCAAATACAAAACCTAAACTCTAAATAGAAAAAATGTATAGCGAATTTGGTATAAGTTTCTTTTTGAAGTAAAATATAAAGATTTAATACTATATATGTAAAAATTATTGATATTTTTAGTTTATTAAATAGCTTCAAAATATAAATTCAAAAAAATTAAACCGGGAAAAAATTCGAAAAAATCGAAAACATTTATACGCTTTAAGAAAAATTCCAATCTAAATTTATTTTCTGGTTATAAATAATATATTTTAGTCTAAAGTGTGAATTTGATTATGATTAAATCATTAAAACTTATTTTATTGAAAAATTATTCTATAATTAGTCCTCAAAGAAAAAAAATCAGCTTCAATTTCTAACAGTTAATAAATATACAATTTATTAAATTTTAAAATGAATATATCAACCAAATAATATGATTTTGAGTATTTATTTTTTTATGAAATTAAATTAAATGATGAAAAAATTATGCTGATGAATATTATCAAAAAACTTACTCATTAAATAATATATTTTTATCGCTAAGGCATAAAAATATTTATCTGAAAATATTATCAAAAAAAAGCCAATTATCATTACTTGACTATATTTATAAAAGCTATATATTATCAAGTATTAGTTATTTTATATCAAAGTATATATTATATTTTAAATAATTAAATATAACCTAAATATATTATATAAATAGTAGTCAATTAATTAATAAAATGGCACAGAATTGAACATATCCTATACATTTATATATTTGTTTAAATAAAATATTTTATTACATCTAATATTTGATTTGAATTTTAAAAGTTTATGCTACTGTACAAAACATTCATAAAAATTTCCTTTTAAATATATTGAAATTAATTATTTGTGGGAAAAGTTAAAAGAACGAAAAAAAATCAGATGTAGCATTATACCATAGATTTATTATTGGAATTAATATTTCTTCAGGAAATTAGATAAACTTTAAAAACAAATAAATATACTGAGTTGCATCATAATTTCCAGAAATAGCAGTGGATACATTGGTGATAAGTTAATTTTGAAAAGATGAGTTGAAATAGTTAATCCTAGAATATTTTAAGGATACAATTTTAGGAATATGATATTTTAATAAGTTAGTTGAATGAATTTTAAAAAAATATATCCATTGATAAAGACTGAATAAAATATATGTAAGAGTTGGGGATTTTATATATTAGTTTTAATTTATTTTTTAGTTTTTATTCATATCTTTTTATATTTTAAATTTGTGAGAAATTGTATTTTATTTGAAAAATACTGTTAAAAAAGGTTTTATTGTTATGTTAATCAAATTTTTTACAAGTTATTGTTAGAAATAATGTTTTTTTTAATAATTAAAAATTTCGAAGACCCAAAAGTGGTATTTCTTGAGTCATTATTTATACATTATAAAAAATATTTATATTAAATATACCATGAAAGTGTATTATAAACGTATTTTTCGGTAGTATGAATTTGAATATAAAAATTTTAGTAGTTAGTGAGAATATTTGCTATGTTATTTACAGTAATTTCTTTATTTACTTAGTCAATTATCGAATATTTATTTAAAATCAGGTTTTTTATGTTCTTATTTAGTTCTAATTAGCGATTATATTATATATTATTAATATTTAATTTATTTTAGCCAGTTTTTTGAATAAATTATAGCCTTTTTTATTTGAATTTTGATTTATCTAATTGAATTTATGAGAAATTTATTTATTTTCATAAAGTATTTTTTGGTTATAATAAATTTTATTCGCTAATAAATAATAAATATCGAGTTTTTAAAGACGTTATTATGGATAGTTTAAGTCTGAATGACAATAAAATTAATATTGTCACGATCGCTTCCTAATTTAGATCCTCCAGAAATAATCTTTTTATTTAAAATAAATTAAACATGTGAAGAGATATAATTATAAATAATAAATTATTTATTAACTAAAATTTTTGATTGAAAAATTACAAACTCGATTAGAGTAGCCAAATATACTTTTATAATAAATTAATCTCTCTAAAATAATTAGTAAGATAATCAAGTATACTATAAAAATAAAATATATACTTAAAAAAAACAATTCATTAAAAGCAAGTTATAGAAAAAAATGCAAATAAAAATTTCTGATGATTAAATGATTAAATGAGCTATTAATAATTTTAAATTTTGGAAATGAAAGGCAAGTTTTAAAATAAATAAATCTTAAATATTAATAATAAATATTATTATGGTAAAATTTGCCACTACAATAAAGGTTGATAATCTGAAAGAAACAAAAACAATAGTAAAGGCTTATAAAAAATAAACAGAGTTAAAAACACGATTATTTTGCGTTATAGATAATTTTAAATCGAAAAAAAATCCCAAATAACAATAAATATTTAAATAAAAATAAACGCGGAATGGATTTCACCAATTATATAAATACATATGATCCGTAAATTAGACATTATAATTTGCATAAATAATATCCTATACATTATCAAAAAAAATCTCACAAAGGATAATAAATTCATAAATCAAGTGAAAATAAAAATCAAAAATTTTGAGACTAATTTTTATGTTTAGTCTATCTAAAAAATATATAACCGGAATAAATACCCTTAATAGCTATTTAAACTCAGAGTATTAAGCCATCGGGAAAATTTTTTTTCGTAAAAATATTTACATACTTAAAAAACATGTTAATTACCAACTATATAATAATTATGGTTTAATAAATGGCAGTAAACGATTTTAATAAACATCATAATCAGATAAGTAATTAAAATGAGCGAGATATATCATTTTTATATATTTTTAACAAACATAATATATAAAAAAAAATACTTCAGAAATAACTTTAAAATTTAGATGATAGATATTCACGTATTTTAACTGGGAAATTAATATAAAAGATTTAAATAAAAATATCATTTTACGATTGAAGAATCGAAATTATATATTAAGTTAAATTATAGTATTCAAAAAGTTAAAAATATTCGAGTTTAATAGATAGATAATAATTTTAAATAATTAATTTGCGTAATATTAAATCAAAGTAGAATCGATTTCATTTATTTTCAGAGCATATTTTTTTAAGGGCTCTCAAATAATTGGATTTGATTTTTTACCAGTAAATTTGAACTATTTTAATGATAATACAATAAAGCGATTCTTTAAAAACAGAGCACTTTTATTCACAAATAGATACGGTGTATGAAATTTCATATTTTTTTATTATTTTATAAATAAAATCTATTATTTTTTTTAGCAAATAATACTTTTAAAATGAAATAAATAAGTATAAAAATCAAAGCGACTTTCCAGTTCAGAAAATAGCTATTTTTATTTTAATGCATTAGTTCGAATAGTTTTTATATGTAACAAAGTGATTTCATAGTTCAGAATCAGCCGTATTATCAATTATTCAATTCTAAATATAAAAAAAAAAAATTATACTCAAAATTTTCTCAAATAGAATAGATTCAGCACATATTCTATCAATTTAAGATTTAAGTATATATGAGGTTATTTACAGGCGCTGAACTATTCCTATTAAAATCTTCCTTATCATAAACTTTAGCCTTATTTTTCAATCCTATTACAAAACTTCATCTGATGAATTAACCGGTATAACTATTAACGTTATTTGATTCACTTGTTCAAATAAAACTTTAAAGAATAAAATTTCCGCTTCTTCCAAGAGTATCCCATATAAATAAAAATGTAGTAAACCTGCTTTGGACTTGGTTATGAATAAATTTCAACAGCAAATTACTATATTAAAATAAAAATTTAAAAATTAATCAGTCCGATTCATGAATAAACTAATTTTTTCATATGATATTTAGCTTTAAAAATTTAACATATAACGTACAAGTATCAAACTGAGGATTCTGCTTTTATTATAAAAATGCTAATTGTAATCAAATATCCCGAGAGTATTTTATTTATACATCATCGGGCAGGAATATTCTTCAAATTATTTTAGATAGTTCAAATTGAATAGTACACGTTAGTTTATACTATAAAGTATTTAATAAGCTTAATTAAAAAAAATTATTATCTAAAATAAGTAATGTTTTTCTAATATTCAAATATCTAGACGTTAAATCTAGATCAATTTCTTCTTATTATATAATTTTAGTTTGCTTTTTGTATTTTTTAGAGTTTAAAGTTCTAGAGAATAAAAATTTCTTACATAAAATAAATTTGAGATTATCTAAAGGTAAATAAGTAAAACATATAATACTTTTAGCAGATTAATATAATTTTAATTTATCTTGATAGCTTATTAATATTATTAAAAGTGCTATTATCGTTTTTTTAAGGATTTGATAAATTCATAGGAGATTGTATTATATAGAGATTTGCTGTGTTTTACTTTAAAAATTTACGAAATATACCCTATAAATTCCTGGGAATAAATTCTGAATTAAAATAGTCTAGGAAAAAAATCATAAACATTTTGCTCTAATTATAAAAGGTTATAGAGCTATTAAAACTTATATCACTAATGTCTGTGATTATTCGTTATTTTATAGAATAAATACTATTGTTAAAAATCCATCAACATTTGTATAAAATAAATCAAAATTTCTCGACTTATATTAAGCTTAAGTATAGGTTTTTTTATCCAAAAAAAAAAAAGTAATACAAAAATAGTCATTATTTCGTGAAAAAAAAATCAAATGGAAACATTTGGATATTTATTAATTAGAGAATATATTACAAAAGATTATTTACCCCTTCGCGGATGGTAGGTTGTTCTTAATCAGTTAATTATAACCAACTGTATTCAATAAAAGTAGTTTAATGCTGATATTTATCCAAAAATGGGTTTACTTTTGTATAGCAGAGAACAGTAAATTTGGTTATAAATGATAATCAAGTCAATAAATTGATTTATTTAAGGAGAGCTGGCAAGAAAGAGTTGGTAAAATAAATTGCATATCCATGGATTATAAAGTTTTATCTTGATTCAGAATCACTCATCTTTCCTAGCTAGCTAATTAAATTCCATACGAGCAATTAACATTTCGAAGTTCAAAAAAGCATTCGCTCAAAAAATAGTACAACAAATAAAAAGAGCACTTAAAAATCACTAGCGAATTAAACCAGTTTTTTACAACTACTTTATTTATGAAGGGTAAAAAGACGTCACACTTTCAAAAAGAAATTAGTTTAGATCATTTTTAGCAAAAGTCAGTAATTTCTTCAGATAAAGTTGCAGGGCTTATGTTGTAGCCAATGAAATTTAATTCTACATCGAACAATATAAATAACCAGTTGAATAACATGTGCACTGGAATCGATAATAAGGGACATGAACGGTTGGAAAAAAATACGTTACTGGCGAGCCTCTAGGAGAGCAGTTCAAATACCACCATCGCGAATGGATGATAACGGTTGTTGAGTAGTTTTCAAATGCCCAAGAGAGTATATAGTCAATTAAAACATTATATCGACAGGTCAGAGAGGAGAGTCATTGATGATTTGATTGCATGGTAGGAGCTGTACTTTCATTTCTTGAGGAACTGAAGTGTTGGTATTGGGAATTGCATATGGGAGAATTTAGCGTTTGAGGAGTTTATTTAGCGTTTAGTAACATTGTGTTTCTGATATTTGTCTCATAATGCCAAACATTTACATTACTGGCTGAAACTCTGATGAATGTAAATTCATCTCGCTGTTATAATTTGCAATTTCTAACGTCTATTCCAATTGGCCAGGAGTCAATTTTTTAATTGTTATTCAGATAAGAGATGAAATAGGCCAATTAGGGTTAGATATTTGAATTTGTCAAATAAGTGGACGCTTCTAGTTCAGCTGAAGTTGTGGTTGGCGGAAATAAAAATTAGATATTGGAAATATTGACAGCCAATAGATTGCAGCAAATCGTAGCATGGTGTGTTAGGCTCTGAATGAAAATTTTTACGTCTGTAAATTTTTTCTTGAATTTCGGGCAATAAAAATTTGGTATTTTAATCACACAAATCGAATTCTCTTTCTTTATAAAAGATTTTTTTTTGAAGGATTTTTTTTCTCCCCCACCTCATTTAGCAGTACAGCCTACACTTATCAACAATGCTTCTTTACCGTGATGTCCTTTCTGGAGATGAACTCTTCTCTGACGCTTTCCCAATGAAAGAAGTTGCTGACTTCTTCTATGAAGTAGACTGCAAAATGATCACTGTTGGTGGTGACAACATTGATATTGGTGCCAACCCTTCTGCTGAAGATGGTGAAGAAATCATGGAAGATGGTGTCGAAACCGTCAACAACGTTGTCCACAGTTTCCGTCTCACAACTACCTCCTTCGACAAAAAATCTTACATGTCATACATCAAAGGATACATGAAAGCCATCGGTAAACACATCTCTGAAAAGAACCCTGACCGCCTCGCCGCCTTCCAAGAAAGTGCCAAGGTTCACGTCAAGAACATCATCACCAACTTCAGTGACTACGATTTCTACGTCGGTGAATCCATGGACCCAGAAGGTATGGTTGCCCTTCTCAACTACCGTGAAGATGGTGTCACCCCATTCTTCACCTTCTTCAAGGATGGCCTCAAGGAAGAAAAACTCTAATTCATCCATCTAACCCACTCCCTCATATATATAAATATACTTACCTTTTGTTTTTTTAAATAAAATTTTCTTGATCCTTTCATCTACATGTGTTTGCCTTGTTTTCATTCATTATTTTTATTTCTTATAAATTCATTATTTATTATTTTGGTTTTTTTTTTGCATGTTCTTTCTAAAAATTTAGATGCAAATATTATTAACGATAATTTAATTTCGCATTTAGCTATGAACTTGATAGATCCAAGATTTGTATTCAGAGGTCATTCATCTCCTGTGAATTCAGTCCACTTTTTTTCGCCACAATACTTTGTCTCTGGGTAACGTGTATCCCTAATTACTGTTAGTGTACCCTTATATATAATTAATAAATAATCATTTTTTTGTAATTTTCATCATCTTGCAACATAAGCGACCAGGCTGGTACCATTATAGTCTGGGACTTATTCATCAAGAAAAAGATCTTAACAGAGGTAAAGGCTCATTCAGACTCTATCCTTTGTGTAAAAGGAATCAGACTAGCAAATAACATCGATTACACTATAATCAGGTATTTCCTTTCTAAACATATTATAAAGATTTAGTATATTTTTACAATGTGTAATATATCCATAGCCCTTTAAAAATCCTGTTTTATAGTTTAAATCTATTTTACGCGATTCTATTAATTTACTCTCTCTTACAATTATTTTATTTTACTAAACTCGATTCTACCTGCCAAAATATTAAAATAGTCAAGGAAGAGACAATGAGATTCACATATACAATCTAAAAGTTCACACAACTGATTCGAAACTTGAGTATCAATATACTATAAAAGTGGACTCGATCTGTTTCACTTCTTTTACCATACTTAACACTGGTAGCACTTAAAATGATAACTATAAAAGCACACTTTAAAATCATTACAGTATCATACAAGTCAATTTCTCAATAATTTTATCGTGCTTAATATTACAATAATTTACTTTCGTAGACAATCACATTTGGCTAGCTTGTCTATCAGATTCTAACAACAATACGATATCTCTATGTAATTTGAACTCTAGAGAATCTTTTAATTCAACTATAGGTAGATGGACTATCAACTCGAGTTCCGAACAGCACTGTAAGAAATAAAAACTCCAACAACCTTATTATTATTTATATATCTCTATCTCAAATAAAAGTTGGGTGATCAGCAAAATTAATAAATGGATTTTATTAGACGGATATATTAATTATGTTTTTCTGCAACTGTATTTTAGCTATGTGTTTAGCTTTAAAACTTTTAAACATTAAAGAAGAGCAGCTCTTAGTAATCGGAAATGATGATGGCTCTATAGCGCTTTTTTCCATTGATTTTATCCATGGTAGGGTCACTTTATTAAATACATCAAGAGTTCATACGGATTCTATTTTATCAATTGCAGTCCTTCAAGGAAAGAATATGCTTGCAGTTGCTGGAACCTCAAAAAAAATATCCATTTTAAGCTTCAACAATGTAAAATTTATTACCTATATATACCTTTATTATCCATTAAGTTTGACTAATATATTTTTATTTTTATTTTTTTAAAAAATAAATTTATATTATAGTCTGGATTATCAGATCAAGTAGCAAGTATTGCACTGCCCAATGTTGGTGTAAGCTCTTTGGAATTTTCGCCTGACGGAGCTGTTTTAGCTGCTGGGTGCTGGGATTACAGGGTTAGGCTAATTGATACAACTCGTTATACAATAATATCAACCTTGAAATTTCACAACAGCAACATATCGTCAATTTCTTTCAATACCAGCGAAGCCCCGCAGTTTTACTTTGACTCCTCAAACCAAGATAGGAAAAATCCTAAAGATTCTACTCAAACCGGACCTGACCACCAGAGTACAGCGCAGCCTCAAGAATCTCGCATTGATTCCAACATCCCATCTATTGAAGCTGGAAGTAGCACTGATTCACTTATAAAAAATTCGCCGACTTCTGAAAAATCTGTGACCCAAGCTTTGCGCAGTCACGATATCACCATAAATCCCGCCATTTCAGCCGACAATTTATTGATAGAAACTCAGCGCTTTATGAACACATCAAATATAACCAAAAGAATGTTGAAAAATTACGGTAATCCTTACCTTTTGGTATCTAGTTATGACAACAGAATCTCTCTATGGGAAAAGGAATAACAGATTTTCCAACAAAAAACATATATTATCTATATTCTTTTCTTAATTTGAAGTTGTTCAGTAGAAGAATAAATACGAATAATATTATAGAATCTTACACTTTATAAACTTTAAGCGCCGAATAAAATATAAAATTCGACTGCATATATATATATTTTACAAATGTTTTTGGACCATAAAACTATTTTAATACAAACTTTCGATATGTCATCCATTGATATAAAAAAAATTCCACATTTTGCAGCATTTGTATATTCAATAACGATTGTAAGACTGCAAATAAAATGCCACTTTTTTATTTTTAAATATTTCGTTATCAAAACAAACCAAAACTATGAGAAAAAGTCTACTAAAAATGGCTATATAGTTTAATTATAATAAGATTCTATATATAGTAGAACAAAAATACTATAAAGAAAAAGAGGAAAAAAGGATATACAGCAACAAAAAGCAAGTTTACTATAAACGTGTAGGTGAAATTATACACACTCTTAAAAACTCCACGCAAAGCGCTAGGCTCTGTAAAGGAAGTTACAGCGTTAAAAGCGTACTCCTTCTTTCCGAATTTGGAACTACGGTCATATAGCGTTTCTGGAAGTAGCTTCTTTTTTATTATGCTCATTTGTTTTGCCGAAATGTACACCAGTATACATATACTGATCGCGAGATTTACCAAGTATAAAATATATATTTGAAGCTGGTCGTGTAAAAAGACAACTTTGAAATCCAACTCTTGAGAATTTGTTTTCTTGTTATTATGCAGTGATAACAGTGCAAATGAAGGCTTAGGAACTCCCTATTTAAAATCCAATCAAATGTAACATTACAAAATACGTTTAAAATATAATAGTTAATATCAAATTTATAGTTTTATATTATCGGCCTAGAATGAATTCTTACAGATGCCCAGCCAAATGCGCCAATCTGTTAATAATCATGAATAAATGTTTTTAGTTGAGAAAAATGGTAAAATGTATATGTGTATATGTGTATACAAAACGTAGTATTTTTATATGAAAGGGAACTAACCGTATGCTGATGTATTAATTTTTTTTTAGAAAAACAAAGTATTTTTTATGCAATTAGTGATAAAAAGAAGTTAATTTAGTGTATGGATAAAGAATCATAAAAATTTTAATGCATAAGGTAAAAAATATTACTTCACTGATTTTTTTATTTTTGATTTCATGGATATGGTGACAGTTGTCGTGATCGTCGCCACTGAAAATTATATCAGGCCTTAACTTATTAAGGATTTCAAAGGTTGTATCCTTCTCTAAAACCGTTTTATATTGGAACCCTTTACCATGAGCAATAAAATTGTTCTTTGATTGCCTTAATGGGCCACATACTGCATATTTGGGCCTCCACATTGGTATATGAGTAAACAAAACTTTGGGCATATGAGAATACTCTGGAAAATAGATAGAAATATAATTAGTTTGGTAAAGTGCGTGAATAAATATGTATTATTAATCCAAAAAATGTGATACGGCTTGTAAATTAAAGATGAAAATAATTCTAGTATCTTATAACACATTTAGCAG
Source organism: Smittium culicis (assembly GCA_001970855.1). Lineage (NCBI taxonomy): Eukaryota > Fungi > Kickxellomycota > Harpellomycetes > Harpellales > Legeriomycetaceae > Smittium > Smittium culicis. The sequence continues at coordinate 11,606 of LSSN01000345.1, forward strand.
TTAAAAAGCTATAACGAAACGAAAATTAAGGTATTGTCATTAGATTCTTACCTTTTGATACATAGTCTAAAAATCGCCTAGACTCGCTGTTGATATTGCTATTTGAGTTTTCGTAGCTAATAGTGTCGAGTACAATGATGGCGTGACCATTTGCTTCGAAAACATAGTTAAGCTCACCTACATTATGCCTATACCGTTGCACTGCCCAATTGACAATAGTATCACCAACACCTATATCATGATTTCCAGCTACAAAGTGCAGTTTAACCTTTTTAGAGCTACTTTCATTATCTGGCTTGAAAATACTTTGGAATCTGTTCCATTCAGGATTCCAAACGGAGTTAGTCCATTCACGACCTCCATCCATAAGATCGCCTAAAAACAATATGTTATCAGGCGTTTTTAGCTTTTTTAAAAAATAATAATGTTTTGAAATGTAGTTGTCAGTCAGCAATTGCTCAAAAAACAGATGGGCGCCCGTATGCTTGTAGGAGTTATAATCGACGAGTTGGGGATCTGCTATAATTGCGAATTTCAAGGTGCTTTCATGGTCCTATTTTGCAAAATAATAATTTTCTAAATTGAATTGGTTTCACAATAGCTTTAAAATATAGACATATAACTATTAAAAGGAAAAGGTAATGTCCGTACGTTTGTATTCCAGTGGTGTTTAGTTGGCCACTCGATTTTATTTATATTTGAATAAAATACATACACTTCTCCAAATAGAAGTAAGATTATCCAGTAAATCCTGCAAGCTAAAAGGTAAGGCTTATGACGCCGTGAAGCAACCATGATACGGAGCTTATCAACCCCATCAAGTAGCATTTCTAAGTGCATTAGGTTGAGCTTTGTTAAATCGATAAGTACGAAGTATAGATAGAAATGAATACGAAATAAAGATGCAGTCAAGCAGCAAAAATAAATTAACGATTCGGCAACGTGTATAATAAATAGATATAGAATTAAACATACTCGAAAGGCAGATATACTGGCTAGCAGATTTCGAAGGGCGGGGAGGGGGGGGGGGGG
>LSSN01000345.1:13212-39647 GCA_001970855.1 Smittium culicis
GGGGGGGGGGGGGGGGGGGGGGGGGGGGGGGGGGGGGGGGGGTTAAGGTAACAGTAATGCTTTGTGAGAGGAAAAAAAATGAATAAATATTACAATACTATTTTTTTGTATTGCTCAGAACAATTAGCAGCTAAACTGGGCGCATTTTTAAAGCACAATTGAAATGGCTGATTTTCTTTTCTTTTTTTTTTTTTAGTACTAATAATTGTTAAGGTATTTATAGTCGCTCTACAAATTCGACTAATCCTTGACAATTATAAATTGTAACAAATTTTATCCAAAGTCATTTTCAAATAAACATATTTCCCTCTTGTATTCTTATTCGCTTCTCATAAAAGTACAGAATTGACAATGAAACTACTTTTAAGAAATAGTAATTATGTCCTATTAATATACATCTGAAAAGGTTTCAAGTTTTTTGGATTATTTATATCAAATACGCCAACCTATTACTATTAGTATATAGTTTAATAAACCATTATTTCTACATAACAGCTAACGTTCCAGCTTTTATTATAAGCTCTTTTTTTTAAGCATAACATCGTTTTAAGTATCTATATATTATCTATACATAAACAATGAGTGTGTGTGATTTGTAGAAGGCTGAGGGTGGTCCAAAAAAAATAGCTTTACTAACCATTCGTATCGGGAGTGACCAAAGCCAAAATATTTCAAATACAGAATTAAAAGATGCTAGCTAATTCATTGTATGGAACATAAGAATAAATAGTAAATAACTATTTTAAAAATTTGACCGCTAAGAGTCAGATATGTATTATTAGAATAAGTAATAATTTTTGAAAAGTATGGAATATAATACCTATACTACGCAATACATTACTAAAAAAGTTTTGCACATTTTAGCTTTGATATAGACACAAATAATAAATAGTATTTAAAAAAAAATCTGAGTTTCCTTTAGTTCCTGATGTATTATCCCTAATTTTGAAAATATATTCACGGTTCTTTTTTTTTTTAGAAAAATATATAATCCTTCGTAATAATTACAAGTAATATTCAATGTACATTAAAATATTTGAATAATTTGAATAAACTTACACCATTGGTTCAGCGAACCAATAATGTAACCAATTCTAGCTAATTAGTTTTAATTTTTTTTATTTGTACATTCAAACATTCTTGTACTAATAAATCAACCCACTTTCTCATGAATACCCAAATTTCAAACATGGTTGCGATTTCATATATTGATTCAACCAAAGTCACATTCAAAAAAACAAATAAATTAATTTAAAACTCGTCTTTTAGAGAGGAAAATTTAAAATTTACAATTTTGGATTCGTAAAATAGAAAAGTCATGCTCCTGACATAATAAAAGTCTATCTACTATTTGTAAACATTCTGAGAGAATATATCTATTGACTAATCTATCCATCCTTCTACTTTCAGAAAATACCTGAAGGAGCAGTTTTTTTTTTTTTAAATTGTTTTACATCTCGTGTATTTTTTGAATAAGTCTCTTAACGTATTTTTATTTAAAGAATGAGTTTTATATCATCACAAAAATACAATAAGGCAAAAATTACTTTTAAAAATAATTAATACTTTAATCGGTGCAACAATTGCTGATAATAAAATAATCTAAGCTCTATTAATAACTCTTTTTTAATAACTTTGAATTAATGATTCAAGCATAAATATTCAAAAAAAAAAAAAAAGATTATTATGGCCAGCGAATAATCTATTTAAAAAATCTTAAAGTTGCTTATAAAAGGCTGTTATAGTCATAAATTTCGATAGCTCAATTCCTATAATAGAGATGCCTTAAATTTTCAAAAAAGAAAAATAATAATATAAAAAAAATAATTAAAGATATACTCCCAGCATATAATCGTAAATAATAATAAAATCCTTAAAAAATTTACAATGCATCTTGTATTTAAGACCCAAGATCCAATCGCTAAACCAATGAAACACTCTGTAAGGTATTTTGACTTTTAGATCTTGCGTTGTAATAGAGAGAATATAATCGTATTATCAGAAAATAAAGCAAATTGTGTGTTTAAAATGTTTTTTATGATACTTGTAAAAAGTGTCATAAAATTGAATGGGATTAGAAAAATTACATATATTCGTATGAGCTCAAAACTTAAAAAGTGGATTTATACTTAATTGTATATAATCCAGGCATTTTTTTTGCAATCTTTATCCTAAATTCAACTAAAAAATTTTTCACTTTTAATAAACAAAGTAAAGTTTTGTTAAATTTATTGTTATTATTTTTGATCTAAAAGGTAAATAGATTCAAGTAAATTAGTATTAAAATAGTATAATACGATAAATATAAAGAATTTCACTTTGTAGCTTGGTAAACACACAAGTAGAAGTTATTTCAACAAAAAGATGAAATATATTCAAAAAATGTATTTATATAGGTATGCGCTATAATTAATCGTCGCAGAATACTAGTGATTTAATTCGCCTAGTTAGCATCTTAATAAAGCTTGATTGATGTGATCCTACAGGATTATTTGGATTGAGTCCTGATCTTTGTTGGTTCATAGAGCTGGATGTTCTATTGAATGTGGGAGTCGAGTTCAAATTCACTTGATTTTTTTCTTCCATATCTGTATGAAGGTTATCTAACATATTTAGCAATGAAGGTAAAACAATTGACGCATCGGATCTAAAAGTATTCAAATCTTGGCTAGAAATATTTACTAAATTTGGCGGAAAGCCATTATTCATTGCAAGATTCCTAGATTTTGTTCCTGGCGAATCGTGTATCGTAGAAGTAAAATTATTGTCAAATCCATTATTAGAAAACCCTGAGTTGTAAATGTCTTCTTGATATCCAAATTTATTTCCAAACGAGTAGTAATGCTGTAAATGAGTTTGTAACAACAACAATGCTTGCTCTATAATCAAAAATTGTGTAGAAATTTGTATTTCAGACTCTGAAATCTCCCTATTAATTGCGACTTTTGCTAAAGATCGTATCTTATGAGCTGGGATATCATTAGAAAGATCCAAACTACTAAATTCATTTGATTGAGTGGATCCATTGATACCATTTGGCACAGTGCTAAACAAAAATTCACTGTTCGCTGGAAGAGCTGAAATTGCAAGTTTCTTTAAGTCAGACATTGGAGTGCTTGATAAATTCTTCAGTTTGTTCAATAAGACAGATAAAAGTCGCTGATAGCTTTGTAGGCTAGTAATTGATCTGTTTAAAAGCATAGTCAATGAAGCAAGAGATGGAAACACGTCTGTTTCTCTACAGTGTTCAATGTTCCAAGCAAATGTCGGTCTAAATGCCTTAAGCCTAAAAGCTTGGTTAGAGTTTCCACTAAGAATTGTTAAAGGCTGGGACATTAAGTGGCTGTAGAGTACAACGTTTGAAATAATGCTGTTCACAATAGAAATACAAAGTTGCGAAAGAACGCTAGATTTGAAATCAAAACGGTCAATTTCCGAGTTTAATGATTGATAGTTACTATTGTCTAAGCCATTTTGACCATTTTGGTCGGCATTCAGCGAAATTAAAAACGAACTGGGAGTCATTGCCAATTCTTTGTCTTCTTCGTTTGATGGTAGAATGTATGAAATCCAATTATCACTAATGCCAAATCTAACAATTAAGCTAACAGCTGATATGTGAAGGTTAAAAACGTTCAATACCCCTGAGCACGAATCGTTATATGCCTTTTCTATTATAGACTGGTGTCTACACAGTAATGACATTAACATAGTAATAGATTTTGCTTCAGAAAGGATTTGCTTAGTTAATGCTGAATCGTAAGTTGAAGCTTCTTTTAATATTTGATCAAATGGCAAATAATTCAAAGTAATAAATCTATAAATGCGATTGAGTGACTGCGAATTGTCGCTTCCTATCTTTGTTAACAAAACACAAAGCAAGTTGAGAACGGGAGTAAAGAGTTTATTGTACGTATCAAGACGAGAAATTAATCCGTTATCTGAAGAGTTTTTGGAGCTGATACTTCCTTGAGGCCTACAACTGATAAAATCACAACCAGATAAGCACTCAAGTATTCCGCCTTCAATTAACCTTTCAGCTCCCATTTTGCGATATGAAAGTCTTAAAAAGAATGAAATCATTGATTCGTATATATGAAGGGAGTTAAGTGAATTGGGTTTAGGCGTAAGCAAAGAAACTAAATCAGGGTTTAAATTTCTAAGCATATCAATAAACTGGCCTATGTAATTATGGCGGGACAGATAGGGAACGAGTCTATTTCTAGGTTCAACAGAGTATAAGGCTGAAAGTGTATTGAGTAATGAGAAAGAAACGGCCTTGCAGACATCTGTTCCATCCAAAATGTCAGTACTAACACAATCGAGAACCTGCTCGCCAACAGATGAATTTATAAGTTCATCTAAAACTCGTTGAACTAATTTTTGGCTTCGAGTTTGCGAGTCAGGCTTTCCTAGTGTACCAAAACCTTGCTTAAAGCTAATGAAAGTGTCTGGGGAAAATTGGCTATTTTGGCTATGTAAGTCAGTTTTAAAGCTTGAAGAGTTAAAAGATTTAGAAGCTGTACCTAGTGAACTAGTAAAGCTATTGGCTTTTGGCGACGCATCTCTTGTGTTGAATGTTTGGATACCGTAAAGGAAGTGCAAAATTGATGAATAGATGTTAATACGAAGATCCATTGAATATTTTGCAGAGTTAGATAATACTGAAAATAGCAAATTCTTCCAAGTTTGCACAATAGGCTCTATAGGAACATTACTGGAAGTGGACATAGATTCTTCAAGCGATGAAGAATCTTCATCAGCATTAGACATTTCTAGCGATAATCTTTCCGAGTAAATGATCGAGACAGGGCTTAGCATTGTTGACATTTCACTGCACCAGATTTCATCATCGCGGTTAACAATTTCGTTATTCTCCGATTCCAAGGAGTTGCCTGGAATATTTAAGTCGGTAACATTTAGTGGCGGAGGTGGGCTAAGAGCCTCGCTTGAGATAGAATTAAGAATGTCTAAACATAGTTGGGTTCTTCTAGTTAGCTTTTCTGATGTAGTTTTTGAATCTGATATAAATTTCCATGAAGAAGTTGCTAATACTAGCGAAACTTGTTTCCATCCATATCTTGCTTGGGAAAATGACTGGTAGATTTCGTTTTTGAGGTTAGAGAAAAAGCAACCCAAAACTAAATTGTTCAACTCATTTGAGTGACTTCCTTGGCTAGATTGATATTCGTAATTGATGTTTAAATTTTTTATTAGAGAAAGTAGCGTCTGAATATTGTAAAGCGTACAACCACTGCTTGATAAAGTTGATACTGTTGCTAAATCGAAATTATACTTTGATGCTAGTATTTTTAAATTTTCTGAATCGATACCAATTGTGTCAGTATCAGATCCTATTTGATTAGATAGAGACTTTGATCTTAATGCCAAAATTAAAATACATTCAGAGTAAGCATCTCTCATATTAGAAAATAAGCTTATGAATCTGTTTCTATTAGAAATAGAACCAAACATTTTTTTATAATTTGAGCTTGAATTATATAGAGAACCATCCTCTGGGATTTGTAACGCGGATTGGAGCGAAATTTCTATCATCTTTTGAACTCTAGATCTATTCCCGTTGATCGAAGAAATGTGTAACTCATGTGCGAAATATTGGAAGAACCAGGAGTAGGAATTAAGTTTAAAGAATGTACGGGTTACTTGGAACTGTGAAAGATTAACTAAAGATGGGGTGTTTGGTGTATTTTTTAAAAAATCGATCATTTGAGCTTTACAGTCTGTACCGGATCCAATAAAGTCAAGGGACAGTAACGATTGCAGCTGCGATAGGGTAAAGTCTTCGCTTTTCCTTAAATAACGTAGAAAAACTTCACTTGTAATTGAGTTAGTTGATAAAATATAAACGAGCTTATAACAAGACTCAGCAAAGTGAGGTCTAGTGTTTATAAGCAGCTCATTTCTATTTACTTGCTTGAGATCTAAAGAAGTTCCTTGGTTAATTAGATTTAGAATGACGTGTAGACATGTAGATTTAGTTAGCGGGTCAGGTAAGTCATTAGTCGATATGTTTTGAAGACTAAATCCCAGTAACCAGTGGGCAATTGTAGGATATGAATTATTGTTGGTAAGATTATCCAATAGAAGGTTCATAATACTTAGACTGACAGCCGAAGAAGACTTTGAAGTAAGTTTATCACTTATCCCACTAGCATATCCAAATACAGAACCGTCTAATGCGGCTTTGGGGTGTGAAATGGAATCATCCAGTAAATTTTCAAAAAAGTCACCATCATCCTGCTCCAACCTACTAATATACCCATGTGCGATTCTAGAGCTTTCTTCACTTTCCTCCAAAATGTTTACAAGCTTGTTAACAGTTGTAATATACTTTCCTGAAGTAGATAGCTTTAAATCGTTATTTAGGCCATTGAACTCGGAAGACAAACTTAAAATGTAAACAAGCTTGACCGACGCTTCACATAAAGATGAGCTCTTGATACTGTTAATATAAGAGGCGATGTGTACAACTACATCAGTTTGTAATAAGAATAAATTTTCAAGGGTAGTCAAGCTTCTAGGTAAACTAAGAGGAAGACCAAACAATTCCTGTGGGTTTGATTCGAGAAGCTCGGGAATAACAAGATTCAATACATTGTTTTGGACTTTGAGAATTTTAATAAAGATCCTTAGAGCATACAAGACGCTGTCAGAAATTAGTTTTCCAATGCTTCCCCTTCCAGAGTTTACAGAATCAACGCCTTCTCTTACAATGGAAAATAAGTTTTGGATTAAATCGGCGCCACACAAAATTCTGATACAAATTTCAAAACCCGGATGAGTGACTAAGTATTGGTAATCGGAAATACTAAATTTGCTAGATTTTGATGGTAAAACCATTGTAGCTAAGCAGCGTTCAATTAAAGTAAGTGAGCTAGAAACAATAGTCCATTTTTCCCAATCGTTCGAATAAACCCTTTGACTAAATTTTCCGAAAACATTATCTAAAACATACGATATGTAAGGACTTACGCCTGGTACTCTGTAATCTTTACCTAGATCAGACGGAATGGAGGGAGAGTGGAGTGAAAAAAGTATAGGGTCTCTTTCTAAGTCATCTAATGGAACAGAATTCGGGTCCAGTTTAGTAAGAGTGTTTAATAGGCCTAAAAATGATCTAGTTTCAGGGAATAAGCCTGTGGAGGCTTCAATCTCTTCAAGCTCAAATGCTATTCCGCCGTTATTTTGCCAGCCCCATTGGCCATTGGTAGATAAAGGAGAGCCGGAAGCAGTTGGTAGAGCCTGGCTTTGTTCAAGTAACTTCCAAACATTTTGGCAAATTTCAAAAGAAATACGCTTTTCTTCTAAGATTTGGGTGCTTGAATCATTTGGAGATGGATAAGGGGTGGAAGCAAATGCAGATATGGCATCCAAAATTTTGGACTTTGTTGAAACTGGAACGGGGCAGCCAAGTAAACTGAAAAGAGTCCACATTACTTGAAGGTCTTTGTTTTCGTATATAACCATCCTTGCTGAAAATGAATAGCGCACGACCTGTTTAAGCAATTCTAAAAATGCTTCAATTACTTTAATTTCAGCTTCAGGAATTTCAGGGTTAGAAGATAATGGATCAGCTTTTGATTTTTGAAGCATTTGCTCATAAAAATCAAGAGCACCGAAAAGAGACTCCCAGGAGCATAATGGGAGTTTTGATGCAATTCTGTTATTTTCAGACAATTTACCACCACCAGATATCATAAACTCATGCGCGCAAAGAGCTGACTGTGGCCCGGTTGATAGAGAAGCAAGCATATTTATATATGACTCGACCATACCTTGCTCACGCATATCTGAACCCCATCGAATAAATACAAGGAGTCTGTCATCAACATCAGGAATACCAGTATTGCTGGGAATCCAGAATCTTAAACTTGAATCCAACCGGTCTTTGTAAAGGCATGAGATGAATCTGAAAAGAAATTCTGTATTTCTTTTTGGTTCAGGTATAAGCGGAGAATTTATAGGTCTTCCAAAGTCGGAAACGTTTCTAGGAGTCTGCAGCCTACCAGCACCATACCATTGCTGAGATGCAGACTGTTGCTCGGATTGTAATATTAAAATCTGCTGTTGCTGGTATTTGAGAATCAAATCCTCTTCATTATATCTAACTTTTCTAATAACACTTGATGCTCTTGTGATATAGGTAGAAGTCAAGTTCATTAAGCGATTTTCAAGGTTAAGTACAAAATTTTCGTCAAGGTCTGTAAATGATGGATATCTTGAATTAGCGGAGTTAATATTTTTATTTAAAGAATTTGGGTCGTGATTAATAGAGGATTTGACTTCATTCTTATTTGTGTTATCATAAGAGCTAGGTTGTTTGAAAGCTAGTAAGAATTCGTACGCAAATTGAAAAGTTCCCATTAGCACAGCTTCTTCGATATGTTGCTCTGCTTTATCTTCTTGGTAGCCGATAGCCTCTGCAAACCCAGGGACACGTTTTATACCATACAGTGTGGTTAACGACCATTGAAGTTTAGTTAATCCTTTTAATTCGGGAGTTTTCCAGTCAGAGTTATTAATTTCGCTGTCTAATTTACGTAAAAATGTGGGATCAGTAGCTAGCAAGGAAGTTTTATCGAAAGCACTAGACTCGTACATGTCTGGTTCAGAGTCGACCTGTATTGAAGTGTCTAAAGCAGATAAAATAGATGCAGTTATACGCAAGGTAATTTCGTCAGAGATATCAGATTCTTTGCCATAAGAAATAAGGTTCATAAGCTCAGAGGAGTTTAGGTGATAATCAGAAACGATTGTATAAAATATAGAAGATAGTATTCTCCGTTCTTCTTCTAAGCTGTTCACTATTTCATTGATTACTTCAGATCCAAAATTGGATTCAAATAACTTTGCTTTGCTAGAAATATTTTCTGAAAATTCTTTGTTTTTAGTGATTGAGGAGAGAATTCTAGCAGGAAACATATCGCTTGTTTTTGTATCTAAACCATTGAATTTGATACCCGTTCCTTGATTAGAGGGTTCTAGCGTACTAGAAAGAAGTTTTTCAGAGAAAGTAAGGAATACATTTCGAATTGAGGCGGGTAAGGATAAATTAACACCAGCTGAAAAGATATTATCTAAACATAAAGCCATTTTCTGAGTTTCAGAGAAGAACAATAAAACAGCGCACTCAGCAGTTGGACGTTCTAGACGAGTTTCATAGGACACACCTTCGTGTACAAGAGAGGCGGCCAAAAACTCGTTAATATCTAAGAGCTTTGATACCTTTTTGGCTTCGGATACAAAATCATTGCTTACTTTGAACTCCTGGTTATTAATTTTTGCAACTCCTATTGAAAATAACAATGAAAAAAATGAGACGGATTATTTTATAATAAATCATTTAACAGAATAAATAAAAGATTTGCATATGAAATTTATGGATATCAAAATAATAATATGTACTAGTGTACTAAAATATCATAGTTGTTTTATTATTTAGTAAAGATTCAAATTAATTTTTTAAATGGTTTGAAAATAGCAAAATAAGACAGCGAATATGAATAATTAAAAGCGAGTACCTTTTTCTAGTTCAGAGAGATGCTTGGGATCTGGTTTTGGGAATTGGAATAAACTTGCTAGCTTGATCTCAGATTCTTCAAGAAAAAAATTTAAAGTTTCAGCCATAGATTCGGAATCATCTTCAGGGACTCGAAAGGATTCGGTAATCAGGCGATTTAATTTGGAGAACTGATCGACTTTCCAAGTTATATCCATTTCAAATTGAATTTATTCGAAAAGTCAAGATATAGCGGTTTTTGAATGTAGAGGATATTGTGGTATAATAAACAAGCTAATTAAAAAAGTAAAGGATCATCTACAGATTAGAAAATAAAAAATAGAAGAATAATCAAAAATAATAAATCTCGGGCTTAATTTTGTTTTGTTGCTTTTTTGCTTTTTTCGATAATCGAAAACAACAAAAACTCGATTTTTGTTGATTTTGTTGAATATTTTTTTTGTTTTCTTTCTCTATCTCACCTAGCCCACGAATCACCATATCCAATTATCCTCGTCCCCTTTGCATAGTGAAATAATTGGCTATCTTTGCATTCAATTTTCCGATTAACATCATCTTCCAATTACTTCTATTACCCATCTTCAATTATATGATTAGCCTATTATATCATTTTATTAATCATAGATCTACATATGATAATTCTATTGGATAAATTGAGATTAGATAATTTTAATAGATTGTTATAACAGCTACTATTCAAGTTATGCATGGAAGAATCTTTTGAGGTGCGGTACTTTTCCCATTAAAAATTTCCTACACCATAGACTTTACTTTTACTTTTAAACCTTTATAGAAAAAATCATCGAATGAATTGCCTGATACAACTAATAGCTTTATCTAATTGTTATAATTAAATATAATTTCTAAGAAAATTAGTTCCGTTTTCCCTAAGAATATCCTATATACGTTGCTTATACTAAGTCAAAATAGATGCGATGGATCTATTTCAACTCTAGTATTGTATTATGTATTGTTTATGTATTTTTAAAATTTATACAAAAAAACACCATAACATTTCTAAATTTTTAGCTAATATTGATACTTAAATTTAAATTTCTACTTTAGTATAAAATCTATGGATATCCTAACATGTAGCTAAAAATATAATTACCAATTTTAAAATATGCTTATTCAAACAAAATATGCTATTGCTTCTAAATACATTTAAAAAAAACAAATCTTACGCTTACCAATTAAATTTAAAATGGTTGAAAAGTTACTCATATATACACTATTTCAAAGCCTAAAAAATGAACTAAATAAAATCCCCACATTTCTACAAACTTTATGAAAGTTATAGTAAAAATATATTTTTTGATCATTTATTAAAAACATATATCTATTATTATCTAAAACCATATTTGGAGACTTTTTGAAATATAAAAATCAAGAATAAATCATATCATCTATTTCATTTTATCCTAGGCAGAATTATCGGAAAACCAAGGACAAAACAGTATCTCATTAAAACAGTTTATTTTGAGCATCTCTAGTAGCCATATGTTCATAAGATGAAATCACATCTACAAAATATTTACATATCAACGATCGACATCCAGTTGTGAAAGGATTGAATTCTTTGTTCTTTATAAGCTTGTTATTTCATAAATTTAAACTTCGATTAAAAGGCTGTAAGCTATACAATTGCGTGTATTTACATATGATTAAAAATTTTCTAAATCTTGAAGGTGCATTTTATAATTCGACTAAAATTATATCCTGAAAATCAAAAAATAACTAGTTTTTTTTTTTTTGCGAGAAAGTTATAAAAAACAAAATAAAAATTTATAAAATATCAAAATAAAGAGTTTTAAAAATACACGATTTACAAAAAAAATAATATTCAACTCCTCTTCGCCGCTCTAGGAGCTCCATACCCACTGGGCATCGGTTCAAGGGGATAGATGGTTCACCGATACGTCCAAGAATTAAAAATCAGGTAGCGCGAGTGCCATCCAAAAACTTTATATGTGAGATCTCGACAGTTTTGAGGGGGTTACTATCGCAGAGCTGGATAAAATACTTTTTATAACCCTCCCCCCTCCCCCCCCCAAGGAATTTTCGAATCTGTTCAATTTGATCTTGACCAGCAACAGAAAAATTCATGCAGAAAAAAAAACATAATTTTTATCAAAAAAGCCACTCAGTGCTTTCTAATCGTATGAATTTTCACCTTCCAGGCACTAAAAGTAAATGTTCGATTATTTCTGGCACATCCTTGTTACAACACCAAAAAAAAAAAAAATTCATTTTTCATTAATTATTTATAAATTTGCAACTATTCGCACTGTCAAAAATTGGCCTGTTCTGATTTTCCTAATTTACTGGAATCCTATTCGCTGTTCTAGAAAAATGTCTTGTAAATTGGTTCAGCTACCTGTACTCTTAACTCCTCTACTGATTGTCTATTTATGAATTTTCGATTTATTATTAGTCATTTTTTTATGGAGTGTGTATTAGCACATTTTTCGTGTTTTTTTCACTTTAATATTTTTTCAGCCACGTATTAGTGCCCGATACCCAAGTTCTATTTAATTATCTATGTGTAAATTTAATACGTTCGAAAAACCTATTTTTTAAATTTTATCACTTTACTAATACGCGCTCTCGAGTCAAACTGTTTATTTAAAGCATCGATTTTATCCCTAACTTGGTTTAAAGCCTTTCTATTGACGCAAATTTTCCAACTCTAGCCGATATTCATATTGCTTTATCGATTCCAATTTTTATTGGTTTAACTCTTTGTTCGCTCATTACAAAAGTTACTTCGCGATAAAAGTCAACAGGAATCAGTACAGAATTTATATATTTTTTATAATGCTGTGTGTTATTAATTTCAGATAATACGTCCAAGGAATTCTTACTTTTGAAGAATTTATATTTGAAGTCACTAATTGAAATTATTTTTAGAATTCCACATTTTGAAATATTAATTTTCATTTTCCATTTATTCGGCCAATCATCATTTTTATTATAAGAGAATTTAAGCTGTTTAGCTGAGTCGGAAATTACTATAGCATCATTTCCAAATAACAAGCGTATGTTTTTTTTTCGCAGTGGTGGTACAAAAACACTTTTTATGCCATAAAAAATATCGTTAATATAAAGTTGAATAAAATGGGCGATCCGCGGTAATTTTGAGTACACCGCAGTTGTAATCAGATTTTTCTGAAATTTAATTTCTAATTTTCACTATTAGTTATGAAAATTTATACAGTCATAAATTTAAATTAAATTTGAAAATTTTGAGCCAATAACGAAGCTCAATAGTTGATATATTAGTGCCATATTTGATACCTTATAATATGTCCTGTAATCATCAATTAATCATATCTGAGTTTCTAAATTTTGAATTTTGCGTCATTTGAAAATTTCATATAAAACTGTAGCTTGTGCGACACTCTCTTCACGTGATCGAAACCCTGCCTTCTCAGTTTTTATTATAATATATTTTTCCTGATATTTTTGCCAAAATATTAGATTAGGAATAAGCGATATTCCTCAGTAATTGTTTGCATCTTTCAAATTGTCTTTTTTGGATATAGGCACCATAATACTCGTTTCCATAGTTTTTTGGAATTTCACCATTTTCCCACACATTTTGTAAATTTCATTTGGTATTCCATTGATACCAGGTGCTTTGTTATTAGGTATTTATTTGACAGCTGTCAAAGTTTCGTCCCAAGAAATGAATTCGTCACAGTCTGAGAATATTTCAACGTCATTGTCAATAATGCTTTTCCACTTTTCAGAGGACTTGCTATTGCCAATGTGATCTTTAGCTAATTTTCTGAAATGATTTTTCCAAAGTTCCATTTTTTTCTTATTATCAGTAACAAAATTTTTATTATGTTCGAATATTGGGCAATTAGAAATATTTAAATTTACCTTATTTGAGAGAATTTAATGAAATTCCATGTTTTTCTTGAGTCATCATTTATAAGATGATGATTAAACTTTTTTAATTTTTCGATGTAAAATTTCTTCGAATCAGCTTTTTTTGACTTTTCACAGTCATTTTTGGCCTTTTTATAAGTTTGAAAATCGATTTTAGACTTTGTATAAAGCTTAAATTTTTTTAATTTTTTCTTTAATTTTCTTAATAGTTTTTAATGATAAAAAAATTTTTTTATGGTCTTCCGGACCGTCCAAAATTCCTAGACGATCATATTTTGTCCATAATATATCAATTAATTGATTTATATAATTATCAATGTCGATTGAATCAACTCCAATGAATCAAATCGGCTATTATTTATTAACTGGTCGCTGATCGATTTAATTTTTTTCACGTTGATATTTTTAATTGTGTCTATATTATCAAAACTCATATCTTCCCACTCTGCTGTGATCGGAGAATGGTCGGATATATACAGATATTTATTTTAAGTACACTTGTTTGGCCGAGAATTTATATTGGCAAAAAATATATGATCAATCATTCTCCAAATTTTATTCTTATTCCACCTTGAGCCGATGGTGTTTGATACGGGAGCCAAACTAAACTTGATCACAGATTTTTTAAGAAAATTTGTATCTCTCACAGCATACATGCTGAAATCACCACATACAAATATTTTTTTCTTTGGGCCTGGTTTTGATATAATTAACCATCTGAACTACATTATTTTTTTCCAGACACCGCTGATGGGTATGTGGCAGTTAATTGTTTTTATTTTAAAGCTATTTTTTTATCCACAGAGCGTTGTATTTCACCTGCCATTCAATTATGATTTGTATTTAACTTGGTTATTTTTAGCCCATATTTATCTTGAACTTTGATTAATAATCCAATACCACCTTTAGTTATTTCAGATTTTGACTCTATGCACGAATAACCTGGTATTCTGCATCTGTACGTTTTTTTTGTTAGAAATTTTTCTTGAAGCAAAATTATATCTGGCTTTGATTTTTGTAAAAATAATTCCAGCTCAGATTTATTGATTTTATTCCGCGGATGTTATAAGTCATAATTTTGAAATTATTATTTTCATTATTATTGCTTGAGGCAAAATTATTTTTGATTTTTTGCTTTCTAAATTTTTTATTAATTTCACTGCTAATACTTTTTCGAATTTTCTAATTTCGGCTGGTGACAGCTTCTTTTTAAATTTTTTAAAGTATATAAGTTCGTGTTTGAAGGTTTTATTTTTCTGCTTTAATTTTATAATGTTAATAATGTTTGGTTCTAATCTTGAGTTATAAAATATAAAATATAAAATTTCCTATCGTGCTGGAGTTAAATTATGCAGAATTAAAAACTCGCAATTTATTTGATTTTTTAATTTTATTTATGATTTGGTGCATTTTATTAGATTTTTTGCTGCAAATGATTCTTATATTCGTTATTTGTTTCTATATAGGGAAATCACTTTAATAATCCACTATATAATTCAAATCACTTTCAATAGCTAATTGCATCTGCGATGTATAGCATATATTCATGACATTTCTACTATTATTAAAATCGGCTTAAGATTTAACTATGGGGCTAGAAGATTCTTTATCATTATTATGTTCCTATATTACATCGGGAAAAAAAGGTACAAAAGAGCTTTGTATAGTATTTTTTCGATTGAGTTACCGGCACCTATAATCGGAAAAATAGGATTTATATTCTTGGAAATATCAGATTTTAATTTTATAAATTTCGCGATATTTAATTTCCCGCAAATATTAGAGGAATTTTTAATTTTATTTTCGGAATTTTTTTATGGTCTTTTGTCAGAGACACGTGAATCACATCTTTGTGTAACTTACTTGAGCTCATTGGCAAGCCAACATCTGTTCCCAAGTCTACAGCTCTGATCGGCTTGCTGATATGCTTGCTTGGTATTTGATTGGTGTAAATTTTATCATTCATGGTTGATTATATTAATTTAGCCACGATTTCGTTGGGTTTAATTCTTTGTGTAACTTTTTTTGAGCTATTCAAATTCTTTTTTTTTCTAATTGTGGGTATGCAGATTTCCAATATCCGTCTTCTTTGCAGAAGCTACACGCCTCTTTGCACCCCCTATAGAAAAGGTTGATATCCCCTCCTTCATGGGCGAATAAGCTAGGAAGATCAGTGTCTATTGATTTTTTTGCGAAAAGAATTTTCTTACCGTATGGTAAAAATTCTTCGGTCCTTTTTCTGGATAGGGCACTTATATCTTTAATTTCGCCGCTATTTTCTAGTTGAATTTTAATAATGTATATCATTGTATTAATATCTACGCTCTTAAAATTCGGAATGTTTATGATTTTGATATCTTTTTCAAATTCTAATGTTTGATAAAATTCGATTTTTATTCCTTGTCTGTAGATCAAATTTTTGATAAGTTTTTCAGCTTCAGACTCTTTGTGGAAAATGTAATAGGTCACCCTATTCCTAAAGTACCCTTGAATAGTGTAATGAGTTCCTTCTAAATGTTTAGAGACAATTCCCATAGCCTTGATCGCACCGTGATCTTTGTCTTTAAATTGGCCCCAGCTCATACCGACTTATCGCTCATAGCTCATTTTGCAGAACTTTTTTAAATTAAAATTTGTGCCCCCGTACACTAAGTTTTTTAATGAATCTTCTTTGTATAGAGTGGGGTTAGTTTTTGAGTACATAGTATTTTTAAATGCTTTTTTTTTTGTCAAGATACGTACTTTTAATTTTAATTTCTTCACTTTGTTTCGAATAGCTGTTATATTTAAGCTTTTCGCTATATAAAACCCGACTTTCACTTCTGGATCGCTTAGTTTTGCTATAGTCATTTTATTTTTCTGAATAGTTCATTTTTTTTTCGATTTTTTATTTTGGTAATGTAACTTATGACTTTGTTTGAAAAAAACAAAAATTTATAATCGAACTTGTTTAATAACTCGAAACGCTCAGATTTGATATTAAAAAATTGGCGATTAGGATTGTTCTTCGTGTAAACGCACGTTTAATATTTTCACTATGGTTAAAAGTGCCGCCTATACTATTATATTGTACCAAAATGTACGTACTTGCTAGCTCGTTAAACTTAGCTAAATAATCTAAGTCAGAAAATTTATTCTTCGGTATGCAGTTATTGAAAACGTTGATAAATTCTATTTTTTTTTGTTTCACCCCCTTTTTTTTACTGGGTAATCGAATTAATTGTAATAGGCCTCAAAATTAATCGTTTTCGATCAATTTTTTTACTACTAGTAGGCCGAACCGCCGGTATACAGTTTACTTTCTACATCAGATATTGTACATTAATATCGAAATTTCTTTTAATGAGTTGATTTTGAAATATAAAAAATAAAAAAAAACTATGTTTATATGAAAATAACTGTGAAATTAGTGTATAGTAATAGCATATACTCAATAAAACAATGGCATATACTGTTTTTAAAATGCTTTTCTTTTTTTTTCCAAAATTTCCTTTAGAAATTTTGATCTTAGTTCATCAGTATCTCTTTTATATATATTAGGATATATCATATAAATGTGTAAAAGATACCTCATATTAAACTAGTAGAATCAGATCAATCTATCAGCATTATAACAGCTGCAGATACTTATTCATCCCTTGATACTTCTATATTATTGGTAGTATTAATCGACATTAAATACATCTGCAAAACATCCTGAATACCATGATGTTGATTTATAACTAATAAGCTAGTTCGTTTGTATATAACATATTTTTACCATTTTTTAGACAAGTAAATGTGAACTGAAAATACTATATACGTAAGAATATATACAACTATTTTCAATTCAATAAAAGTTTAGATTTATAATAA
Source organism: Smittium culicis (assembly GCA_001970855.1). Taxonomy (NCBI): domain Eukaryota; kingdom Fungi; phylum Kickxellomycota; class Harpellomycetes; order Harpellales; family Legeriomycetaceae; genus Smittium; species Smittium culicis. The sequence goes on from LSSN01000345.1 coordinate 30,506, forward strand.
AAGTATAAAAAATACACGATACTGTATATATTATTATAAAAAATGAGTTATTTGGGCTAGACAAACTAGACCAGAATACAGCATTGTTGATATTATATATCTCAAAAAATAATCTATATCTGATTAATTACTGAAAGGCTAAAACGAATTCAAAGTATACTTATAACGTCGAAGGGAAAAATTGGAAAGTAAAATTATAATCAAAATTAATGTTGCTAATCCATTATTATATCCAGTTTTTCTTTCAAGTTAGATATTTCATATGATAGAACAATATCTTTGACCTCATTAAGCACTTCCTGTTAAAGTGCGGGGCCTACTTTCTATCACTGATAATTTATAAATAGAGCGATTAATAAAACATCGTTTAAATAAAGGAAACGAAATTTATACTTCACCCTCATTCTGTTGAAGCCTTCACTGCTAGTAGAATAATACTTCGCTGAGAGATAGCTAGGCCGATTTATTCAGAGCTTTCGGGAAATTATTTTATAGAAATAATCTTAAAGTCTATCGTATTTATCACAGATATCTGCTTAAAGGTTATGAATAAAAACGCTAAAAATATTGTAAAAATCATAACTTTTCAATTTTAAAAAGAAACATAAATATTTATACTAATTTTGATAACTGGGCCAAATTCGTTATGATACCTAATTAACAGCTTGTGCATAATTTTTGTGAGTGCCTCAAAAAATAGCGGCTGTGAATTAAATCTTGTCCATAATGGTTCTGGTATTTTTTATTAATCGATCAAGAAATACAATCTTAACTACGTACATTTATAAGAGCATTAATTTGATAGTAAAAATTTTATAATTATCTTATAAATAATGATCTAAAAATTACCTTAGAAACACCAAAAGTATATATGATCGATAAATTTACCTATTCATATTTCTAAAATAATTTTTGATCCAATGTGTATTACGCACATTGTTATGGGATGCGTAAATATACATTGTATTTGCGAGTAATGGTATTTATCATCATAAGATTTCTTAATTTGTAGCTAAATTTGAACAAATACTTATTGATCGTATGTTTTTAAATATTAGTAAAATTTTTTTCCATAATAAAAAAGCTTATTACGCTTATTTGTTTGATAAATTTACAATTCAACGATATGACGTTTAGTTATTGAAAATTTCCTTTATAGTTTACAGGGAAAACTATAATGCCCGGATGAATACTTGTATTTAACAATTTTAAACCAAAATTCAAATTCAATTTTGTTGCACCATCTTCAATGTTAGTTTATCTGGGTATGATAAAAAAATTATAATATTGTTATATCTGATTTTAATTGCTTCTCTTCCTCGAAACTTTAAAAAAGGAAAATTTGGCTTTGTACCTGTTTTCAAGATAGTCAAAAATGATTGAAAATGCTAGTGGATATAAAAATTAAAAAAAAAGAGTATTTTTATACAAAAATATCGTAAAAAATTGAAAAAAGCAGCTACCTAATAGAATTATGTGCAGTAAAAAACACTAGAGCACCCAATCACAATATAAATGTTCTAGTGATATTTTCAAGTTTTTTTTTTATACTCAGAATATTCCATAAAAAACTTTGCTTTTTCTATATTAGAATTTATGAAATGGTAAATGTGGTTTATAGAATAAATTAAATCCATTTTAAATCAATTCAGTGAATTTGTACTTGTTCAATCTAGCTAATATAGTAATAAAGCTAGACATTATATCTAGATTAAATTATTTGGTTAATGTTTATCCTAGATTTTTTAGTAGTATATTAATTTAATTAGTGTGATATATAAAGTAATGCCTAATCCCCCCCTCCCCCGCATGGAATTTATGAAATAATTCAAGTGTTTTTTAAGGCTATTAATATACATCAAATGTTAAACCATAAAAATCGCCAATATTTTTAGCTATTTAGGTAAATCTGAAAAATAATTCTACGATTATAATTATTTTTTAGAAATAGCTGTGATATTTTATGCAATGTGTACAAACAGTACAATAAACATTACCAGAAATATAGATCAAAATTAAAAAGAAATATTTTTTGATTTACCTCGGCGCTATGAAAGAGTTTTATAGGATTTACCCTTTGTAAAGGGAACTGAGCTAGCACACAGAAATCTGGATTTACTCGATTTTGCATTTATTTCAAGTTTATTGTTCATAGTTTAAACATTCTAGATCCAAATAAATCTAGAAACAGAAGATGATAATATTAAACGCTAGTCATATTACGATATCAAATATAAATCCTCGGTTATCAAAACTGGTAGTGATTTTAGGAAAGAAGAAAACAAGTCCTGAAAGTTGACACCCTATTATAATTAGATAATATTGATGAAGTGGTAGCTTGTATATAATTTATAATTTAATTTATAATTTTCATTAAAAGCGTAAAATTTTACCATGAATAGATGTGACCTAAATTTAAAAAAACATAAAGAAAATAATTATGTAAAAAACACAAAAAAAGTTAATTATCAGTTAAATTCTTACCCAATAACTCTCTTCAAACAGTTTATTCCATAATAGTATATGTTGAGTATGGTTGGCGATTCTATAATTGATTCCTGTATTAGAAGTCTATAAAAAATCAGAAAAAAAGTTTATTTATAATATAACATGACGTGTAAGATATAAAAAACTTAATACTCTGGTGTGAATAAATTCCCAATCTAGACTATAAGCTGTGTACCTAGCAGAATATTATAACAATTGCTAACACGCGTATATTGCCCCAGATTTTCTACAATTAGGCCAAGTTTCTATAGTTAAAACAGTCGCTTAATTATTTTTAATTAAGCCAAGATTATTCTTATGAAAACTTCAAATCCCTTATTAGAGCCTACGTGTAACAGGTTGACAAAAATGGAAAAATAATTAAACGCGGATATTTTTATTTGAATTAAGTTTGAATTTTTTCACAAATTCTGAAATTTGTGCAAACTTGGATCGTTTGAATCTTGCACAGAATTTTTACCAGTCTGTTCTGAAAGTGTCTGCTCTCAATATTTTAGATAGATCTCATATGGCTCCAAATATCGTCTCGTTTCTATCTTGAATAATAAATTCGTTAAATACGTGCGGGTTTAAATTTAGATCAGTAGAAAAATATTTTTCATAGACATGTATGTCATTGCAAGGCATTTTAATCGTTGGGGAATATTTGATGTGTGATCTATTATTTAGAAATAATTAAGAACCGCTATGGTTAATATTAATTTAAATAAAATAATAAACTTATTTTTTCAAATTAATTATAATGGGTGGAGCGTGTTTCGCCTTAGATTAGCAACTAGGTTAGGTGATCGAATAATTGCCTAGTGGGACAATTCGTAATACAAGAATTTATTCAAATTTATGGTCCTGAATTTTTCGCAAATAAATCAAAGGCGAATGATTATCTGCATACAAATTCTTTAATAAAATAATATCGGAATTTAGAATTAGCAGGTCAATGTCCTAATCTTTCGCAGATCGTAAAACTTAATATCTATTATTGAACAATAATGAGCCGAAATATAATTTAATTAGTGGAAACTAGCAAGCACTTAATTTCAAAATTTTCTTGGATGAATTATATTTATAGTCATTCGAAAGGATAGTTCATATAGTAAAGATAAATATGGATATCCATAGCACAGATTATAGCTGATCTAAAAGGTATCTATATTTGTTCGAATAGGTGAGAAATTTTTTTTTATTTTTTACGTTCTAAATTTTTTTGTTTTTGGATAATGCAATTTAAAATTTTTTTTACTAACCAAATTAAATACTATATGTGAAAAATTACCTTCAGGAGCCAATTTATTCAAGCTAGCCTATATTGATGGTAGTAGTCTATCGATTATACTGCAAGACTTTTTGTGAAAATAATATCTTTTCTAAATCGTATTACAAGGTAAAAAAATATCATACCATGATAATATTTATAAAACTTAAAATTCAGGTTATCAGTCTTACAGCGTGGAATCTATATTAATTTATGTATGCTGGTCTACTGGAAAGTTAGCATTTTATATGTTAAAAATTTCTAGTCTGCTATACAAATTAGGAGATAATGAAGTACATATAACTTACATATTAACTACCATTTACAAAAGTTAATTAGTTCTAATATCTTTCAAAATGAAAAATATCTATAAATTCATTTTACTAAATGCATATATTCAAAGGCATATGTACAAAAGCCAATATTATTAGCAAGATATGTGATATTTGATGATCGATTTCAAATATTCGCTGGGCTTCTAGAAGCGTAGTCTTAAAGTTGATATGAATTGAAGTTGGCATGGATTAATGAATAAAAAACCGTTTATTACTTCGTAAGTGAAAGGATATATCTCGTGTCTGAAAATAAGTCGACATGGAAATACTTTGATCCTTAATCGATTCAATCAAGATTTTTCAATGCACGAATCGAATATTTCACATTTCGAGGATATTCTACAATCTATTGAGGACTTTTTTCAGAATTTTATTTCTATATTTCAGTTCTACTTGAATTATCAGATTGTCGGTATATAAATATGTCGAATCTAAAATCTATGAAATGTATATTGTAAAGGATTTTTTAACAAAAAAAGTTTATCACATATAGATACGAGCTAGAGGAATTTGTAAATGCGAAATTAAAATATATCAAAAAAAAAAAATTCAATAGTGCTTGAAAGTATGTAAACTAATTCTCTCTGAGCTGTTCTAGAAATTATAAAAATCATATAATAGTTATCTATGAATCATGAATTGATGTGGAATTTTTGATAGTTTAGCTTAAATATGATTTTAGTTTAAAAAAACAATGGCTTGATGTTATCGATGCTCGAATTAATGGAATTTTATGACCAGTGATTCTGTGATTGATATGTGACGCAATAGTTTCTGTGCTAATTTTGATAAGCGAAAGGAATTGAATAGTATGAGTATTAAATTAGAAATTTAATTTACTTTGACACATGGCGAACCATCATGAAATTGAATATGTTAAACAATATCAATCAAAAATAATATCATGAGTATGTTGAGGCGCTAAACGATCGTTTTTAGAATCTTCAAGAATAAAATTTGAGCTCAGTTGCAGATTTTTGCTTTCAAAGTATCAGTAGTATTCAAGAATCAAAATTGCAACCATCGATTCAAAAGTGTATCATGTAAGCGAATTTTTCATAAAAAACAAAAGGATTATTGAGTGGATAGCATTTATATTCAGAATGAGTAACACAAAGATTATAAGATCAAGTTCGTTTGTGAAGATTTTTAGCGCCTCGATAAGAGCTTTCAAAATAAATGGCTACCACATTTATTCATAGTAATTCGTCAGATAATTTTCTAATAAAGCCGAGGTCTAAAAAAATTTTACACAATTTTTGTCTAGGATTAATAATAATAGCTAGAATATTAATAGATTATAGATTAGCTCGGAAAATTTTGACAGGGATGATATAAAGATAGCTGAACTTTCAAGACCTAAAATAATATCGTGTATGTATATATCAGAGGAAGAAACGTTTTTAACATCAATAAAAGCTGTGATAATATCACTTAAATTCTTGGATTCTCCTATTAATTGCCTTAACCCTCCAAGTCCTGATTTTTTCAATTTCCAAATGATAAAGTATGCATTTTAATTATCAAATGCATATTTTATGCACTCCAGGACTTGGAGGGTTAATTTACATGGGCTTCATCAGCTAGATTAATATCTCGAAGCGATTGAAAAGTTGTAGATTTATCTCGATAATTTTTTGGTTAGCTTCAATAATAAGCATTGTGAATATTTGTAAGTACCTATTTTAGTTTTCATCCGGACAATTTGTAGTAATTTTTTATACTTTTTTATTAAATTTATTCTGCGCATATGTTTGGCGAGAACTACTCTGTAGAAAATTTTTTTCGGTTCATTAACTCATCAAAAAGTTATTGATAGCAAATCGTGTGACAATTAATGTATAAATTTCAAGATCCGAAATCGATGATAGCGAATTTTTTCACTGATTTAGTCTAGAGAGATGATAAAAAGTAAAATGCTGCATTAAAGATGCTCTATCGGGTATTTAAGAAAAGAATTTTAAGCTTTGGTATCGCTAATTCCATAATAAAATATTCCCTATTTGAGATCTGCTCTGAAATATAACCGTAATTATGATTAAGATGTGAATTCGAGAAAATAATAAAAGATAATGGATGCAATATATTTTGATTGAGGCCAAAATGGTACTTACGTCAATATTTAAAAAAATTCAATAATTTATATGTTCTGTCACAAAGTTGACTTCGATGCCGTTGAGAATGTTAAATATACAGACCAAACTCAAAACATCCTGTTGCGATAATTAATTCCATAAATTCCAGATCAGTACAGAAATCAAAGATAACTTAATTTAAACTCCTGAACATTTGTTGAATTGATGAGTACCTGATTCTACGATATGATGATCAGCAACATCGATTGAGTAGAAATCGTGATATTTATCTATTTTAGAGTTTAGTGAGTAAATTAAAATTTAATAGATAATAACAAAAGTTGGATTAAGTATTTTAGAGATGAATTGGCATAAATTTTATACAATTGTGTTCAATAAATTTAACTAAACTGGTAAATCGAAGTTTCAAATAGCTGATCATCTAAAGTTTTTTCTAATAGATTAAACTCATCATTTTGCTGTAAAATTTATGGATTTTGATTTTATATCAATCTAATAGCTATTTTATGACAATAATGTAGGAAGAAACTTCTAATTAGCCCGTTTCAGTCTATAGGTATTGCTCAAGTTAATGATTTGCGGCGATGTAAATGTTAACGGGCTTGGATACAGACAATCAGGTGTAGTATATAAATGCACAGGAAATCTGATTTATATATTTAAGATGCGCAAAAACTAAAAAAATTTCAAAAAACATTGAATTAGCATCTATTTTATGACCAAATTATATTGATAACATGTTTATCGCATCCTAATTCTCGGTATTTAATCTTGCGAAATTGAAGCATGTATTGCGATAAATTATCTAAGTGGAAAACATAATTTAGTTAAGTTAATATATATCATCAAACGTATTTATATATTATCTCTAGAAACATATATAAATTGTTTGTTTTGTATTATTAAATTAACGTATAACTTGTCAAGTTATCGCAGAAACACTGATTTCTTACCACAGTATAGTGAAATCTATTTCTTCTAAAAATGTCAATATCATTTACAGATGTTGCTTTCTACATTAAATAAAATTCTAAAGCTTGCAAAATCTGTTAGTGTAAATCAATTAACTAAACCCTGTGAGTTTTTTTTTGGAAAAATTAAATAATGATATATTGTACATACAATTATCAGACTTACAAGATATCAGGATGACAGATGGGAATACACAATCGAAGATAAAAAGTCATCAATGAACAACAAAACATACATACGGAGTGCCTAGAAGAAATTATCATGAAATTGAAAAGTTGTCAAGATTGGAAGTTAGGGAAACATTGAGACATAAAGATAAGCTTTCGAATAGAAAACCGCTCACACGATCAATTAAGTATAAGGGGACCTAGTGGCTCTTAGATACGAAAAGGTGATTTCACTAGAAGCAAGAAAAAAAGGGAGATGAGTTCATCGGTGATATGACATAATGAGAGAAGAATTTTGATGAAATCTTTGAGATCGAAGGATATACATGAACCGAGTATAGTATAGGCCGGATATTATGAGAGTATGCTATGTATAGAAGCAGAAAAATGAGCAAAGCTCTAACAGATACAAATCAACAAATAATTCGCAGGTGAATATACACAGTACTCACGATTTAAGATGGTAAGATCTCGATATCTCAAAGATGTGATAATATGAGAATCGAGACGGCAGGGATGATAGAAGATTTAAATTATGAAGCTAAAATCGCGGGAATGCTGGGAAGCTGTAATAATTGAAAATATGAAGAGGGGTGGTCAGAAATTCAGTTAAAAAACAAAAAATTACATGAATGCTACAAAAGGCAATAGACAGACAGTCAGTTGAAATCAATAATTCAGGGAAATTGGATTATATCTAGCTGGAAAGGCAAACAGAAATGCTGAGTAGTTTACAGGAATGCTAAATTGTGGTAAATTTATCAATAAAAAAGAAAGTATGAAATTCAAATTCCAAAAAGAATTGGAAAACTGATACTTATATAGGCAAGAATCAGAAAGGCTTGACACCTAAAAAAAAATTAAGAACAGGTATATTGTAAATAAGTATAGGAGAAATCTTAATAGATTGCCTTATAAATCTGAAAACGGATAGTTGGAAGAATACGAAAATAATAGCCAAGCAGCCTTGAAGGCATGATATTTGTCTGTACATTTTTCATCAGAATAAAGAGCAGTAACAGTAAGAATGAGAATTCGGGAAGTAGGAATTGGCTGAAGCTGTGAGATCTATACAAAATAAAGATAGCATGATATTAATAAGAAATATGACCAATAGTTCAAAAAACAATGTGAAAAGTAAAATAATAGGTATGATCAAATATAATTAGTATTGGTTTTCAAGAAAATGAAAAGATAAATATTTAGGACTTCAAATAGTTGATCGGATTTCCAGACAGGAAAAAAAGTGCCATACTCACTCACTCACTCACTCACTCACTCACTCACATATTATTGCTCGAGGGGGTTGAATACAAGTGTACACACAATTAGGGGGAAGATACGCATACAAACAAAAGTAGGAAATTGGGATAAATAAACACAAATTTTGGTTGAGATTGAGCAAGTGAGCGAGAAAGGCGATTGATATAGAGAGTCAGATAGTCAGATAGTCAGATAGTCAGATAGTCAGATAGTCAGATAGTCAGATAGTCAGATAGTCAGATAGTCAGATAGTCAGATAGTCAGATAGTCAGATAGTCAGATAGTCAGATAGTCAGATAGTCAGATAGTCAGATAGTCAGATAGTCAGATAGTCAGATAGTCAGATAGTCAGATAGTCAGATAGTCAGATAGTCAGATAGTCAGATAGTCAGATAGTCAGATAGTCAGATAGTCAGATAGTCAGATAGTCAGATAGTCAGATAGTCAGATAGTCAGATAGTCAGATAGTCAGATAGTCAGATAGTCAGATAGTCAGATAGTCAGATAGTCAGATAGTCAGATAGTCAGATAGTCAGATAGTCAGATAGT